>CM031240.1:221370040-221625040 GCA_018340775.1 Taxus wallichiana var. yunnanensis | reverse complement strand
GGCATCCTATATGGAGCCACATCATCTCCCTCTCCCTCTTTTCTGTTTGTTAGAAGTTTTGTGAAGTTTTGGGGGTTACTTGTTTGGTTTTGGCTCTCTCATTCTCGTATGCTTTCCTTTTAGAGTGCATGTTGGATTCGAAGATTGCATGTAATTTCTTGATATTGGAGAATTTTGGGAGTTGCTTGTGGAGTGAATTATTTATATGGCAAGGTAGGGTCTCCACCCTTATTTTCTTCTCTTTCCTTTTATGCTTATGTCTTGAATGAATGTGTTTTCTTTCTTAATGTTGTTGGGTAGTGAAATGGTCTTAAGATCTATATGAGAAAGTGAAATGGGGATAAGTTTTCTTAGGAGGCATGATATTTTCTCTTGGGTAATTACGAGGAGTGGGTTGGGTGCCCCACCTTATTCTCATCTTGTTATTTTGTGCATTATGGGAGACATAAAAGATAGGGAGCATAAGAGTTAGGGAGGCATATGAGGTATTTTTACTTATAGGGAGGCATAAGAGATTTTTGGTTCACTATGTTTTGGAGGTTTTTGAGGTGGGCATACAAACCCTTGGGAGGCACAAGGGTACCTCCATATTCCTTTCTCTACTTGGATTCTTTTAGAGCCATTGTGTTTCGGAAGTTTTTGTGTTTAAAAATAAATGTTTTGTGGTTATTCTCTAGTGTGATTTTTCTTGAAATTAAATGTCGAAGCCTTAAATTTTGTTTCCATAGTTTTCAAATATTCCTTATTTTATCGTTGTTGGGGCTCAAGGGCCAATGACAAAGTAGGATTCACTTCCTCGTTGGATAACCGGTTGGGTGTAGAGTGTTGCCTACTCCCCCATTTTCGGTTGTGTGTTTGATCTTGGAAGAAGGTGGAGCTCAAAGGAGGAGTCATGTTTCTTGTAGCATTTGGAGAAAGAATCCAAAACTCTCTTGTTATATTTTATCATGTTGTATGCATTATGTATGGAGGGCTTGTAAACTTTTATTTGTTTAAAGTGAAGTTTTAGTTGATTTATTGTCAAATGTAATCTTAGTTTATATTGTAAATGAAAACAAAAAAATTTAAAATCATTCCATTACTTGTTGGAATGAGGAACTATAAGATTGTTAAATTGAATCAAGTCATTAAAAAGTGATGGAATAGAAAACAACTTTGTTCTCATTTTAGTTTATTTATTGGCTTCAAAAGGTGTGTTTTTCTTGTTTTAAAAGTATCGGGAAATATTGCTCTAATTTCTTGTGGGAATGGTTGCAAAGTTGTGTTTTGTGACAGAAAGAAATATTAATTCCTATTGCATTACTTGAAAGGCATGTGATAATAAGCTAAACTATATTTTTTCAAATCTTTGAATTGATTGGAAAAAAGTCTAGAACTATATAAGTGTAAAGCTTTGACCCTTGTGCAAACTTGAAAACATGTGACATGAACATTAAACCTAGCGTAAATTTAAACCTAGAAAACAACATTGTATGATATTTGGATAATATATAAATCTGTTTAAAAAAACTAAAATAAAACCTATAATGATGAAGTAACTCTCGCCTTGGTATGTGTAGGAGGCACGAACTAGACAAGGGGTTCTTACATGTAGACCTGGAATTACCTCCTCCAGATCATTTTGTAGAGGTGACTTTACCTTAGATATTACAAACACTATAGGATGTCAATACCGCTATATGCAAAGGATCCTTACAAGGATGGTTTGCAAGAGTAGATAGAGAGTCATCAGTAGAGGTTCATTCATATCTTCTATGCAATGATGAGTGTAGGGCAGAGAAATCTTGTGTGGAATCAGTTAAAGCATAGTCACCTCAGAGGGGACATGGAGATAGATATCGAGCCCTAGGCCAACGAAGGATAAGTCCGAGAGACCTAGGGGTCGAAATTCATCACCTGCAGATAATATCAAGGAGATCCTGAAGCTACACCCATCTCATTATTCTAGAGATACAGGTGGTTTTCAGGAAGAGGCTTGGTTAGTGAGCTTGAGCGGGTGATTTTCCCATGTACTAGTAACAAAAATGTTTATCTTTTGATTCATCTTCTAAAGGATGGAGTAGGTGTCTAGTGGAGGACTGAGGAGAAGATGCTCCATGTAGACTCGTAGATCTAGTTATGTGGGAGTTATTCAAGGAGCGGTTTAGGAGTAGATACATATTCAAGAGGTTTATCTAGAAAAGTATAGATGAGTTCCATGACCTACGTTAGGAATCCATGACTATAGTAGAGTATGAGAGTCAATTTATGGACTTACTTTAGTATGTTTACTATATGCATGACGAGCCGGTAAGGATTCATAGGTTCATCAACGATCTAAATTTAGATTTTGGAGGTTCGGTATGCATTCATTTCCTACAAAACTTAGCAAAGGCCATTTAGAAAGACTACACAGGAGAAGAGAGTAGGGGGAAGACTCGGCAGGCCAGGGATAGAGTGCAAAGCCCAATCCAATATATGTAGGATAACTAGTTGAGGTGGTTATCTCCTCCTCCTCGTGACAGACATGGTTTTGTACAGATTCATTTAGGCCACCACATTAGGCACCTAGGCAATAACAATAATAGACTCATCCACCATTCATACCTCCACAGAAATTTGACACTCAGAGGAGACGTAGTATAGGGCATCCCCCTAGGGTACCTATTAGGAAACATGGTGCACAAAGAACTCAATCAATATGAGCTTATCGAATGGCGACCTGAGCAATCCATAGCCAAACCATTAGGATCCATGGCATAGACTACTAGAGTACTGGCTAGAGCCATATCTCATTGGAAAGGACTAGGTAGTTTTTATGGATGTGGTGTTCTTGGACATCATTGGAGAGAGTGCCCTCAAAACCCTAGTAACAAGGGTAAGGCACCAATATCGAGCTTACAACCGGTGACATGGGACATAGAAATTGGATATATGCAATGGTTGAGAAATGCAAGGCGAGCATCAAAGCACTATGATAGAGACTAAATGCGGTATTGCTGGTATTCCTACCTCTATACTATTTGATTCCATTTCGTCGGACTTTTTATTGGACCATATTTAGTATAGCGTTGCAGATGGTGACACTTAGACAAGCCCTTAGTTGGGATGTACAAATGGCTTCGGAGACAAAATATTTGTATAATCCTTATTTAAGAAGTGTGTAGTGGATTTGCAACCCTTAACCACTACATCAAATCTTTGTATCCTTCTCGTTGGGTTTGTATTGAGTCATCTTGTGTATGGATTGGTTATTTGCCCACAGAGCCGGACTAGATTGTTATGATAAGACTATATCATGTACATATTATTTGGGATTTGAGTCATAGTAGATGGAGTTATGAGATCCATTTCTATCCATAATATTTCGCCATGCACTTAAGTGGTGTGCACGAAGTGGTGTCAATTGTATGCTATTACTATTAATGATAGGTCGGAGGATGGGGCTAGTGTATTGTACGATGGAAAAAGTAAAATGTGAGCATGGGAATCTACAAGTACCTCCTCCTCATACCCGACCTCTTGAGGTCATGTCGAGACACACAAAGGAATGTTGAATGTGGATGGATATGCGTAAGCTAATCGTAATCTTAAATCCTCAATATGCAATAATGAAATATGTGAATGTAAGCTGAAGAAGGCCCTCCTAACTTGGATTAATGTAATGGTTCGTTCGGATATAATGGTTTCTCAGAGACTCCAATCGATGTCGAGCTCTGCAAGATCTTATTTCTTGATTGTTGGATATGTGGGAAGTGATCTGTGGGAGCTTCATATATATCTCCGCACAAGGTCAAGAAATTAGTGGTAGGTTATTTAGTGGATTTTTGGTTTAGCAATGGGTGGTTTTCTAGTTTGGCCCAGAAAATATTGGATTAGTTGGCTTCTATCCTTAATATGGAAATCTATGCTATAATATCTCAAGGCGGGAGTGGTGAAGATCTAAACACCGGTGTTCATGCAAGCCAGTACCAATACTTGACTGATTTGTAGGCTCATTGGGTTGAGAATTTGGGGATCACAACCGTGAGTTCGTGGTTGTTGTGGACCTCTTATGGTCATGTGAAGAATCAATCCCTTCTCCTAACTATCCAAGTAATCATATGCTTTTTCAGCCTCCGCGTTTAGAACTAGAAGTTGTATGATTTTCTCGAGTACCTAACAAGTGTTACGAAACTTGGATATGTAAGCTAATGTATATGTCAATGAGGAGGTCTCCTACGTTAATATGTGGAACCAAAGGATCGTAACCAAATTGTTTTCTCTCATTTGAACCCTTGCATGTTCATTTAGGTGTTTTATCAAGGCAATCTATAGTTTGGATGGTTTGACTAGAATGTGTAAGCTTTATCGTCTTCGATATTAAATCCTCTTAGTTTCTCACTAATTGCTTGTAAGTTTGTTGTTGCTTGGAAGACTTGTATCCTAAGGTCCTGATCTATATCAGCTAAAGTCATGGGTAAATTTGGTTGAGGTACTACAGGTTCAAATATATATTCTCTAGGCTCTCTAGGTCTTGTGATTGTCATGCAAAATGATTCGACCTTTTAACTAACATTTAATAAACTGATTATGAAAGAGGTATTTACACTATGTAAGCATTCTTCTATTTTTATATTTTTCAATGACATATTTTAAGGAAATTGAAGAGTATCTCGCTATAGCATATCTATAAAATGAACAACTAATCTAATAACCGAATAAAACAAGTAACGTAGTGTGGTATGGCTATTCGCCAATGCGGTTGTGATATTATCTTAAATATCTAAACAACTATATATTCTAAATTTGAAATACTTTCGATCTTCCGTCGAAGTGAGGAATGAATCACATTTTCTTAGAAACTATCAATCCCCACACTTCCCTGATGATATCGAGAGTGAAATTTTAACTGAAATGAAATACTTCACTACTCTATTTTTTTATGTCGTAATTAGAACTTTGATAGCTCAAACCCGGCATTTATAGAACAAAGTGGTAAATCCAAACTGTGTGTGATCTCATCCCTCAGTGTGATCTCCTTGTTCCTTCGTGTCCTCGTGAATCTAGAAAGTGTGTATATGATAGTATCAACAAAAGATAGCAATCGAACAATGACAACTTTGGATATAGACCGAATACAATGCAAGTAGGAGAGGATAGCGCAAGTGAATAGAGCTTGACTATGTAATTCATATCGGGATTTATTGCGAGAATACAACACAAGTGTACCGAGAGTTTCAGAAACTATCCTTGTGACAAAACAAAACCTATAACTTTAATGGATTCTAGTTTAGAAATGAAGCTATTCTATGTTAAACTGGCTTTATGAAGCAATAATGAAACAAGACTGAAACAAGAAGATGACATGACCTCTACAATGCCAATAATGGAAGCAAAACATGAAATTAATAGAATTATAAGCAAGGAATTGAAAAACTAAACAAGATAATTGAGAGGATGAGGGGCCATTTGCTTGGAAACAAGCTGGCTATTTATAACCAATGCACTTACCAGAGGGTAACTCCCATTTGATCTCTTTTACTATAAAAAAAGGAAAAACACCATTCTGAGGGAGCAAAAGACATTAATACAAGCCAAACTGGATGAAGAAAGAGTGTAAAATTGAAGATTTATGTTTTACGTGATCGTCGGAAGAATCTAGAAAATGCATACAGGACTGCCGCCCTGTGCAAGGTGGCGGTTACGGGACCGTTTACCTGTCCTGGGTGGTGGTCATGGGACCGCCGCCCAAACAGGGCGGCGGTTTCATCACTAAAGCCTAAAATGCAAGAAAACAGGGGGTTAAGGGTAAAACAAAGCATGCGAGAGGATGAGCGGGGCATTGGATATAAAAGTGTATACTTGGCAAGCCTTTCTGGATTCTCGAACACCTTGTAAGGAGATTTGTATCATCATTGGGGTACGTGTAACATTGTTTCCGGTGGTGCAGTACCCTACAATTTTGGGTACGTACATATTGCCCCCTCGGTGACGCGTCTTAGCCATGAAGAGGCATAAAACAAAGGGTCCGAGTATGGAGATCCCAAAATGGGGAGTTAGGAGTTATACCCGACATGCCCGTGTGTTGGAAAGTCACCATCCAAGATCTTGCTACCTTAAAATAAAAAAATGGACTCAAGTGCAGCTAGATAAAAAAATTGAGAAATAAGATGGAATTGACATGAAAAGAGGACTTACCATCTACGTGGGGTTTTAGAACTTACCTCCATTGGCACTCTGACCCTACGAAAGACATTCGAATTAAATTAAGAGGGATATTTATATAAAACTAAGTCATTTTACTATTCATTTACATGGATTGATTTGATAGATTTTGAGCTTTGGGACCCACAAAGGATGGTTTTTGACGAGAATATGGTAAAAATGTTCATGGTGAGATAGCGATCATGCCTCTGAAAGCGGAGCATCAACCCACAAAGTCTCATGTTAGTTCCTCTCGATTTATTGCTTTTAAACCTAAAATGTAGAAATGATAAAATCTTTCCTTTGGGGCATCATTTTTGAAAATGTTATCTTTAAATGCGTCTTTAGGGGTGGCACCCATAGGGTAGGTTTCTTTTTAGGTAAAAGGTTAGTTTTGCTTGTTTTTAAGCATTTCTTAAGGCTTATGGCCCATTTGGTTTTGTAGGATAGGACCATCACCCCGTGTAGGGTGGCGATTACAGGGCCTATCATCCCCAATCTGCACTATGATAATTATTCACCGAGAACTCCTCGTGCTATGATTATTTACTAATGCATAACTTTTAGTTTGGTGGATGTAATCTGGAAAAACAACAAACATAATAAAAGAATACCATAGACTATGATAAGAAGGAATGATGATAAATCTGAAATATAAGTGTAAATTATAATATCAACGTGAAATTGTTACAATCTCACCCATGATATACTCCAAGTGTTACTGACTTCACTTTCCTTCCAATCATAACTATGGGAGAATCTTCACAATTACACCTCTTAATGGCTTCTTTAACACACCTTCAAAATGATGGCTTCCTTTACACACTTACTCATACAATATTTTGCACTACTTGCTTCTATACTAAATGAGGGGGGTGGCCTCTCTATTTATAGAACTTCTAGGATTATCCATCTTATCTCTAAGATAGAATAAGAAATCTACTCTAACGAATCATATTCCATACCTTAACTCTTATCTGTACATGTAAGCTTATCTTTTAAGATAAGATAAACCTTATCATTTCACATGGGTTCCACATTTTTAGACATTTTACAAATAAAATACACAAAATATTTATGACCTCACTCCTTGTCCTTATTACCAATATAATATTTGTAATTCCTAATCATGTAGACCCTACTTCTCTACTTACCCTAACTTTGACATTTTAACATTACCGGACCACTTACGACAAATATTTACTTTTTACCACAACATTCCTATTTTACTTTATTCTATTCCCATACTATACATTATTGGCAGATCGTACCTAAGCAGCACCATTATCTTCTATCGGACACTACTACTAATTATACTTAACAATAACCTATTCTTAATATATACATTAATGAAATAGAAATTATGAAGGAAAATTTTAGTGTTGACATCTTCCCCCTTCCTAGCTTCTACTCCGTCCTTAGAGTAGACTATTCTGGTGCTTGGAAAATCTTTAACTTGTCATGGTTGACCCATTTTGTAATGGGAGTGCCATCCAATTCCTCCAGTCGGTATGTACCATTTTCATGCACAACTGCTATTTTTAGGGCCCCATCTATTTTGGAAGAAATTTTCTATCTTTTTTTTTTGTATCTGGAATCATATACTAGAACGAAGTGATTCACATGAAATGGAGACCAACAGATCTTTTCATCAAAGTATTCCTTCTTCTACATTTTCTTCTTATAGTTTGTATCCTTCACTATTTCCCTCATTTCCTCTAGAAAATGAAGATGTACCAACCTTTCTTTTACTGAATCACTTTCATCCATCCTTTCATTTTTCATAACTCTCATAGTGGGAATATCAAACTCAATAGGAAGAACTGGATCAATGCCATAAGCCAAATGAAATGGGGAGTATCCTGTTGCTGACTTTGATGTTGCCCTATATGCCCACAATGCTACATGAATCCTTTTATCCCACTTATGTACCTACAAGGCTGCATCTTTTGCTAGAATTTGACACAACACAAAAAAATTTCATTCCACCTGTCCATTTGTGCTTGGCTTGTATGTTGTTGCCTTCCTGTGCTTAATAGAAAACTTATTGACTAGGGCTTTTACCACTTTATTAATGAAGTGGATACTTTGATCTGTTACAATTTCTAATGGACAACAAAATTTGGTGACAATCCGTTCATATATGAACCTTGCCACTTCATCCATGGAAGCTATTTTCAATGGCCTAGCTTCAACCCACTTAGTTAAATAATCATTGCAACTACAATATACTTATTTTAGCATGGGGTAGTTGGAAGTAGACCTACAATGTCTATTCCCCACTTTTCAAAGGGACCAAGTGGAAGAATAGGGCATAATGGAGCTAATGAAGTCTTACGGTTACCATGTGTTTGAAAAATATCACATGTCTTACAATAATTATAACAATCTCTAAAAAGAGTGGGCTAGTGATAACCTGCATCCAAGATCCTTCTTGTTGTAAGTTGTCCACAGAAGTGTCCTCCACATGTACCATTGTGGAATTCTTCTATTAGCTCCTTCCCTTGACCATGTCTAACTTCCCTCTTGTACGACCCATCAGGTCCTATTCAAAATAATACTCCATGCAGAATAAAATATGGACGATTGGCTTGAGTAATATTCCTCTTAGTCTTTGCATTGGCACCATCAGGAAACTTGAATTCATTCAGATAATTCCAAATATCTATGTATTCACTAGGGATTGTGTTAAGGGATAACAATATTGCATCTGGGAAATCATCATCATCACAAGATGAACCTAAACCATCATAGGCTTGAGAGAGTGCATCTACATTGACATGCTTCTTTCTTGGCCTATCTATAATATCAAATTCAAATTCTTGTAGCAAAATTATCCATATTACTATCCTCCCGATGGGTTAGGATTATTTACAATATATTTTAGAGCCTAATGATCTCATTATAACTACAAATTTCTACCCTAGCAAGTAATTTCTAGACTTCTTTACTGAAAAAAATGATAGCTAGATCCTCTTTTTAGTTACGATAGTATAATTTACCTCAAAGACTACTAATTTGTCTACTCCATAAGTAAACTAGATGATCATTCCCATTTTCATCCTTTTGGCTTAGAGTACTTCCTAGTGCTGCATCTGAGGCATCAGTATACATAATGAATGGCTTTCTCTAATTTAGATTCTTTAAAATAGGTGAAGACACCAAGGCTTCCTTCAGTTGTTCAAAAGCTTCATGCACCTTATTTCCTGGTTCATAAGTAACATCCTTCTTCAAGAACTGGGTTAGTGGCTATACAATTTTTGAGAAATTCTTGATGAACCTTCTATAGTAACCCACATGGCCTAAAAATGATCTCGACTTACTTCTATTCATAGGAAATGGTAACTCTTTGAGTTTTGAAACTTTATCAAGATCAATACCAATACCATCTTTGGATACAACATGCCCTAACAAAACACCTTTAGAACATCGAAAGACACACTTTGTAGGGTTTAGTGATGCTTGTGCTTCATCTAACCTTTGAAATGTTTTCTCCATCTCAGTGCGGTGGTCCATCTCGCTCCCATAGATGTAAAAATCATCCAGAAATACTCTAATGAAGTTCCAAATGCGGGGTTCAAACACCCTATTCATCAAATGCTTTGGAATGTTTCTAGAGAATTAGACAACCCAAAAGGCATAACTCTATAAGAATACGTTCCCAAGGAGTGGTGAATGTGGTATTTAGCTGATCTTTATCAGCTATAAGAACTTGGTTGTCTGCTATATACATCAAAGAAAACTATAGCACTCTGGATAGCTACTTCATCCAAGATCTGATCTAATAATGTAAGAGGGTAATGATCCTTCTTTTTTGCCTTATTGAGCTTCCTATAATCAACACAAATGCGTAGCTTCCCATTCTTTTTTATTGACATCATAATGGGAGAAACCCATTTTGAATTCTCCATAGCAAATATAAATCCTGCATTAAGCAACTTATCTATTTCTTCTTTTACAGTCTTGGAAAAATTAGGATTCATTCTATATGGCATTTTCTTTATGGGCTTAGCACCATCTACTAGCTCAATAGAATGTTCTACCCAAATTACTTGACAGAGTTCCTTGTAATCAAAAGTGAATAGGTGTATGTAACTTCGAAAGAGCTGGAGGTAGGATTCCTTCTCACTCTCCATCACAACATCACCAATCTTTATTTGTTGGAGAAGATCATCAATTTCTTCTTCAGATAATTTTATGGGTTCATAAGTCGGTGTGACTAGAAGGATATCCATGACCCGAAAACATCAACCTCACTTTCATCATCTTCGGTGTCCACTTCAGTGGTATTAGAGTAATCGAGAGGATGTAAAATCCTTAGTTTCATCACTTGAATCCACGAGTTCTGTCTTATGATGCCGAGGGATCATGTTTATCTTCATCCTCTCTCTACCACATCCAAGTTCCATGAAGTCTTCATTCCAGGTAGTTTCTTGCATGAAATCTCCTTTGCCATGGTCTTCCCAACAACATTAGGTATGCAAAAGTACCATTTTTCATCACCTGAAAGTATACCACACATACAACACCCATAACAGATATTGCCACATTTGAAACAACACCTTCTGGTTTAATTTTTCCCTTATTTAATGACCTTAACATAAGTGTTGAGGGGTGATCAATTTTTAAACCCAACATATTCATTACATTAACTACAACACCTCCATCAACTAAGACATCATGAATTGAAATACCATTACATAATACCTCAGCTTGTGGAGCATAGGGATCCGCCTCCGCCTCCGGCAAGGGGACCTCAACCTCCTTCCTTCATCGAGAATTGAGTCCACTTCACAGCTCCCACCTCTTCTCAAAAAACATAGCCAAGAGTTGACCATATGTAATATTTACAGGCATTTTGGATAGATCTTCTAAGATGGAGTATGGTCCTTGTCCCCGTGAAATCGAAAAATCCCGCACACCCAACTTTATTCTCGCTATGTTTCTTACTAGTTTTTCCTTTCATATTCTTAGGATCATTTCCATCTTGGTTATATTTTTCTTTCTTTCTTTTTGTTACAAACACATGTACTTCATTATTTATACTCTTATCTACTACATCAAAAGAATTCACATGTGATTTTCCTTTATCATTATCTCTTGTCTGGATGTAGAATCTCTATCCGACAATTATACTTATAATGACCCTTTTATGACAACCATAACATACAAATTCATAAATATTTGTTTTGGACCTCTATCTCATCCCTAAGAACTAAATTCTTTTCCTTGAAGAAGATTAATAGTTAACTAGCCAATCTTCTTGAGCAGATCTTAATACTCGGTAGATGTACTAGGAGAAATATTTGTGGTCACCAAGAGTGGTTGTGGATTCTGACTAAAGGTGCTGGTGTAGGCTCTACTTTAGCAACAATTTCTTTTGGGCTCCTCTTCCATGCTTTCTTCTTGCCTTCTTGCAATCTCCTTTACTTGTTCAATGGTAGGTTTGGGAGGTCATAATTCACTCGTTGTCGATATTTGGATTCATCCCAAGAATTAAGTGCTTACATAGGATATTATCCACGCCATTCATCAACCCATCTGCTAATCCTTCCTTCTCGGATTTGTGCATCAAGCTTCCTCCTTAGCTCTAGAAAATCCCTTATCTTCTCCTTATCTCCTTGGGATATCTTTGTGATGTCGATCATGAGATCTGCATATTTCTATTGTTCACCAAATTCTTCAAGAAAACTTTCGCTTAATAAATTCCATGAGTTTTTAACAATTTCACCTAGTGTTTCAAACCACCTAAGGGTTGAACCATCCAAAAAGGTAGGAAAAATTTAGTCCATTCTTCCCTTCTTATAAAGCCATTAAAAATACAAGATCATTTAAACTCTTAAATGAAAGAGGAAGCATCTTTATTAGATTGGGCTGAAAAAAAGAAATCTTCCCTATTTTCAAAAGTAACCACAGTGAAATACCAACCCACAAGTACAATCAACAAGACTTATGTGCACAAATAATTGGAATCACTATAATAGAAAATAGAAATGACCACGGTAAACTATGGTAAAACTTGACTTACTGCGGTAAAAATTGACTTTACTATGGTAAACACTATTCACAGTAAAAAGTGAAGTTACTACGGTAAATACTATTCATGGTAAAAAGTGACTTTACTGCGGTAAATACTATTCATGGCAAAAAGTGACTTTACCATGGTAACTACTATGCATAGTAAAAACAAGGTTACCCTCCAAATTTTTTTTGACTAAGTGGGAATATCTTTCCAAAAAATCCACCAATGAGGAATGGTCCTAGAAACAGAACCAAAATGTCATCCCCAATCCAGCACTATGATAATTCTTCACCGGGAACTCCTCATGCTATGATTATTTACTAATGCACAGCTTTTAGTTTGGTGGATGTAATCTGGAAACACAACAACAAACATAACACAAGAATACCATAGACTATGATAAGAAGGAATGATGATAAATCTGAAATATAAGTGTAAATTATAATATCAACATGAAATTGTTATAATCTCACCCATGAGCTACTTCAAGTGTTACTGACTTCACTTGCCTTCCAATCATAACTATGGGAGAATCTTCAAAATTACACCTCTTAATGGCTTCTTTAACACACCTTCAAAATGATGGCTTCCTTTACACACTTACTCATACAATATTTCTCACTACTTCCTTCTATGCTAAATGAGGGGGGTGGCCTCTCTATTTATAGAACTTCCAGGCTTATCCATCTTATCTCTAAGATAGGATAAGAAATCTACTCTGACGAATCATATTCCATACCTTAACTCTTATCTGTACATGTAAGCTTATCTTTTAAGATAAGATAAACCTTATCATTTCACATGGGTTCCACATTTTTAGACTTTTTACAAATAAAATACAAAAATATTTATGGCCTCACTCCTTGTCCTTATTACCAATATAATATCTCTAATTCCTAATCATGTAGACCCTAGTTCTACTTACCCTAATTTTGAAATTTTAATATTACCGGACCACTTACGACAAATATTTACTTTTTACCACAACATTGCTATTGTACTTTTGACTATTACCATACTATACATTATTGGCGGCATCGTACCGACAACACCGTTATCTTCTATTGGATGCTACTACTAATTATACTTAACAACATCTTATTCCTAATACATACATTAATGAAATAGAATTTACAGAGAAAATTTTAGTGTCGACAGCACCGCCACCTTAGAAGGTGGTAGTTACGGAACCATCGCTCTGCATAGGGCGGCGGTCCGTGACAAAGGACAAAAATAATGAAAATTTTAACTTGTTTTTGTACGTATAAAATTTTGATGTGTTTTCACTAGTTTTTCCAACTGGATTTCAGTACTAACTTAATCATTTTTGTGTTTTTGGCTGTATGTAGAAGGAGTACATTAGATAGAGCTAGGAGAGGGAGTGTGATTGGCTCTTGGTAGTGTTGGAGGCACTCTCCCAGGTAGAGCAGGATACTCTCTAGAGGGATGGTATATGGAGGATTGCACATGTTCCTCATGTTACATTTGCTAGTCACATATTGTGTGACTTGTTCTCATATTGGGATGTGGATCAGAACACCTTCTGATTGCCAGGAGTTAGGGGTGAGTGGTCTATCACCTTGGAGGATTTTTACCATATACTGGGGGTTTTGATCCTTGGCGGTGACTGTCTCTTAAGATAGCTATATCTATATCACAGGTGGTTCAGTGGGCCACCTACATGGGAGATGTGATTATATCGATGGGGTTAAAGAAGGGTGTGATGATCTACTATATTATTGAGTCAGACATTCCCTTGCTCCACAAGGCCATCATGGGCATCCTTACATCCAGACTGATTGGGGATAAGGGAGGGGACACCCTCTTATATTGTTGGGCCCCCATTATTACGTAGATTGAGGGCCATAGAAATGTCTACGCCTAGGGAATAGATATACTCGGACTACCTATCATGACTTATATAGGGTAGTCCGTTTATAGGGATAGTCATTGAGCCATCCGACTCTTGTCATGAGTTGGGTGTATGAGCACATTATCACATATGGGAGAGGTGTAGAGGTGGAGGATCCTGGGACTCGTGCAAGAAAGCAAGGTGGACATGGATGACAATTCTCAGAGCACTCCACTAGCCGGTGGTTTCCCTGACTACTGCATACATGGAGGCCACTCCTTATCAGGCCATGACAGGGGTACAGGGAGAGGATACCATCACTTTTATTTCCTATCAAACCACCAACCAGTTGATAGACAGGGCGGGGAAGTTGGAGATACACCCCTTTGATAGAGTTCCCCAGCAGTTTGGCCTCCCCTATAGCGACATGATCCCTCCGTTGATGCTAGTGTATAGATCTATCCGCAAGGCTCAAGGAGGTCTTAGAGGCTGGGATTGGACTATTGTTACACTCGGTACTCCTATTATAACTAGGAGGGTGGTACGTGCACAAGGGAGAGCCGGTGCTCCTCAGGCACCCTTACTTAAGATTGCCACCAGTCCTGCTCATAGCAGTGATGAGCCCATTGACATGGACTCCGAGTTTGAGGAGTTCACCGGGGAGAGACTATCGACATTAAAATTTTCCTTTGTAATTTATATTTTATCAATGTATGTATTAAGAATAGGATGTTGTTTAGTATAATTAGTAGTGGCGTCAATAGAAGATAACGACGCCATCAATACGGTGCCGCCAATAAAGTAGAGTACGATAATAGTCAAAGTACAAAAGGAATGTTGTGGTAAAAGTAAATATTTATCGTAAGTGGTCAGTAATGTTAAAATATCAAAGTTGGGGTAAGTAGAGAAGTAGGGTCTGCATGATTAGGAATTAGAAATATTATATTTGTAATAAGGACAAGAAGTGATGTCATAAATATTTTGTGTATTTTATTTGTAGAAAAGTCTAAAAGGTGGAACCCATGTGAGATGATAAAGTTTATCTTATCTTAGAAGATAAGCCTACATGTAAAGGCAAGATTTTAGGCATGGAATATGATTGGCCGGAAGAGATTTCCTATCCTATCATAGAGATAGAGTGGATAAGCCCAATTCCTATAAATAAAGATGCCACCCCCTCATTTGATATAGAGAGAAGTAGTGAGAAATATTGTATGAGTAAGTGTGTAAAGGCAGCCATCATTTAGAAGGTGTGTTAAAGAATCCATTGTGAAGTTTCTCCCATAGTTATTGTTGGAAGGAAAGTGAAGTCAGTAACACTTGAAACACCTCATGGGTGAGATTGTAACAATTTCATGTTGATATTATAATTTACACTTATATTTTAGATTTTTCATCATTCCTTTGTATCATAGTCTATGGTATTCTTGTGTTATGTTTGTTGTTGTGTTTCCAGATTACATCCACCAAACTAAAGGTTATGCATTAGTAAATAATCATAGCACAACAGGAGTTCCCGTAAAGAATTATCATATTTCCGGATTGGTGATGACATTTTTGTTCCGTTGCTAGGACCATTACTCGTTGGTGGATTTTCTAGAGAAATATTCCCCCTTAGTCGAAATCATTTGGAGGGTAACCTTATTTTTACCATGCATAGCGATTATTGCTGATGGTGAATCATAGCACCC
This sequence comes from Taxus wallichiana var. yunnanensis, assembly GCA_018340775.1. Taxonomy (NCBI): domain Eukaryota; kingdom Viridiplantae; phylum Streptophyta; class Pinopsida; order Cupressales; family Taxaceae; genus Taxus; species Taxus wallichiana. The sequence goes on along the minus strand of CM031240.1, from coordinate 221,609,310 downwards.
CGCATGTCTACAACTCAATGGGTTGAGATTCTCGAGTGTGATTTCATAACATGGAGCCTTTCCCAAGTGTGGGACCTTACGAATTGGGAAAGCTCTTCAGATGAAGGCTGGTTCCTATTCCTTTGTTCAGATGTACACATAAAAAATGCAAACGGTTTACTCAAAACCTAATCTAACTTTCTAAGGAGACAGGGGTAAGAGGATGCATAAAAATAAACCTAAACTAACAAAGGTGATGCACCGAGGAATGAAGAACATCTGTCTTGCCAATAAACACAAACCATTAAAATGTAATGAAAGATCATGCATAGATAACCAAGTTTGTAGTGAAAGATCGGGAGGATGTAAATGAACAAAGAGAGAGTTGAGAATCATCCACAAACATGTATTATTTTCTCCGAAGATTGATACAAGTACACTACAAAATTCCATGAGGAAAAGTTACATTACAGTTTTAGATGGGAGGTTTGAACTTCACAAATTAAATGCACAAAGAGAAGAAGGGAGGGCAAAACAAGAATTTCCAACCTTTAGAAAGAAGCCCCTCCTTAAAATTTACAGGTAAGAATAGGAGAGGGAAGAGAGAGGAATTCCAAATCTACCCCAACCACCTCCATTGTATTTAATTCATCTCATTATGGTGGTAGGTGAGAACCCTAACAAACCCAAAAATGGTGAACTGTATTTTTAATTTTTGAAGAACTTGTTCTCACCTAATTAAAGACATCCTGTTGTAGTTGGATAGAGGACCTTGTAAGCTTTCTAAAATTCCAACCTTGCGTGATTCCAAGCTTCTTGTAAAAGTTATGGCCATTTGAATATATGGGTCGGGGTTTGCCTCTGTCGGGTGTCAACACTCAAAATGTTGCGCCTCCCGAAGATGTACCTTGGTGCATCCATCCTCACGTTAAAATAATCTTAAATGCACCAAAGGCACTTTGAAAATGTGGTGTTGATGCCTTGTAACCTACACTAGGGCATGAATTTTCCTTGTCGACACCTTCCCGATTTGCGCCTTGAACTGCGCCAGGGTGTAACTTTTCCATGTCGACACCTTCCGATCTTTGCCTTAAACCTACGCCACAACACAACTTTTTCCGTGTTTACACCTTCGATCTGTGCCTTGACCTACGCCGGGGTGTGAATTTTTCCATGTCGGCGGCTTTTCGATCTCGCGCCTTGACTGCGCCGGGCGCGAATTTTTCAATGTCGACACCTTCGATCTATGCCTTGAACTTGCACTGGGCACAACTTTTCCATGTCAACACCTTCTAATCTGCGCCTTCAACCTGTGCCAAGGCACAAATTTTTTCATGTCGACACCTTCTGATCTCGTGCCTTCAACTGCTGGTGACATAAATAAATGTCAGGTTTTGAGTTTCTTTGATTTCTATATTCTTGTTTGTCTATATTTACCCGGGGAGGGAGATATATACAATAGTTACCATGGTAAAGTCACTTTTTACCATGAATAGTATTTACCACAGTAACTTTACTTTTTACCATGAATAGTATTTACCACAATAACTTTACTTTTTACCATGAATAGTATTTACCAAAGTAAAGTCAGTTTTTACCGCAGTAAGTCAAGTTTTACCGTGGTCATTCCTATTTTAATGTAGAAAGGTGTAAAGTCATTTTCTATTGTAATGAGTCCAATTATTTGTACACACAAGTCTTCTTGAATGTACTTGTGAATTGGTATTTCACTGTGGTTACTTTTAAAAATGGGGAATATTCCTATTTTTTTAGCCCAATCTAATGAAGATGCTTCCTCTTTCATTCAAGAGTTTAAACGATCTTGCATTTGTAATGGCCTCATAAGAAGGGAACAATGGACTGATTTTTTTCCTACCTTTTTGGATGGTTCAACTCTTAGGTGGTTTGAAACACTAGGTGATAATGTGAAAAATTCATGGAATTTATTAAGCGAAAGTTTTCTTGAAGAATTTGGTGAACAACAGAAATATGCAGATCTCATGATCGATATCATAAAGCTATCCCAAAGAGAGAAGGAGAAGATAAGGGATTATCATGCTTGTGTTCTAGAGCTAAGGAGGAAGCTCGATGCCCAGATCTGGAAGGAAGGATTAACGGATGGGTTGATGAATGGTGTGGATAATCTCCTCTGTAAGCACTTCATTCTTGGGATGAAGCTAGAGATCAGACAACAAGTGAAGTATGACCGCCTAGCTACCATTGAACAAGCAAAGGAGATTGCAAGAAGGCAAAGAAAGCATGGAAGAGGAGCCCAAAGAAATTATTGCTAAAGCAAAGCCTACACCAGTACCTTTGGTCCAGAATCCACAACCACTCTCGGTGAACACAAATCTTTCTCCTAGTACATCTACTGAGTATGAAGATCTACTTAGGAAGATGGGCTAGTTAACTATTAATATTCTTCAAGGAAAAGAATTTAGTTCTAAGGGAGGAGATAGAGGTCTAAAAGGAAATATTTCTAAAGTTGTATGTTATGGTTGTTATAAAAAGGGTCATTATAAGTATAAATTGTCTAGATAGAGCTTCTACATCCGGTACAAGAGATAATGATAAAGGAAAAGCACCTGTGAATTCTTTTGATGTAGTAGATAAGAGCATAAATAATGAAGTAGATGTGTTTGTAACAAAAAGAAAGAAAAGAAAAAAATAACCAAGATGGAAATGATCCTAAGAAGATGAAAGGAGAAACTAGTAAGAAACATAGGAGAAGAAAGTTGGGTGTGCGGGATTTTTGATTTCACGGGGCAAGGACTATACTCCATCTTAGAAGATCTGTCCAAAAGGCCTGAAAATATTACATATGGTCAACTTACAGCTATGTTTTCGAGAAGAGGCGGGAGCTACAAAGTGGACTCAATGCTCAATGAAGTAAGGAGGTTGAGGTACTGTTTTTTGGAGGCATAGGCGGATCCCTACGCTCCACAAGATGAGGTATTATTTAATGGTATTTCAATTCATGATTTCTAAGTTGATGGAGGTGCTGCAATTAATGTAATGACTGAGTGTAATGAATATGTTGGGTTTAAAAATTTATCTCCCCTCAACACTTATGTTAAGGTCATTAAATAAGGAAAAACTAAAACGAAGGTGTTGTTTCAAATGTGGCAATATCTTATGGGTATTGTATGTGTGGTATACTTTCGGTGATGAAAAATGGTATTTTTGCATACCCAATTTTGTTCGGAAGGCCATGGCTAAGGAGAGTTCATGTAAGAAACTACTAGAATGAAGGCTTCATGACACTTGGACGTGGAAGAGAGAGGGTGAAGATAAACGTGATCCCTCGGCATCATAAGGTAGAACCCATGGATTCAAGTGATGAAAGCTGATGATTTGACATCCTCTAATCACTCTAGTACCAGGTGAAGTGGACACGAGAAGATGAAGAAAGTGAGGTTGATGTTTCGGTCATGGATATCCTTCCGGTCACACCGACTCATGAACCCATGAGATTATCGAAGAATAAATTTTTGATCGTCTCCAACAAATAAAGATTGGTGATCTTTGTGATGGAGAGTGAGAAGGAATCCTACCTCTAGCTCTTGCAAAGGCACATACACCTATTCACTTTTGATTACAAGGAACTCCATCAAGTAAGTTGGGTAGAACATTCTATTGAGCTAGTAGATGGTGCTAAGCCCATAAAGAAAATGCCATATAGAATGAATCCTAATTTTTCCAAGACTGTAAAAGAAGAAATAGATAAGTTGCTTGATGCAGGATTCATATTTCTTTGTGGAGAATTCGAGAATGGGTTTCTCCCATTGTGATCTCAATAAAAAAATGGGAATCTACGCATTTGTGTTGATTATAAGAAGCTCAATAAGGCAACAAAGAAGGATCATTACCCTCTTCCATTCTCATATCAGATCTTGGATGAAGTAGCTAGCCAGGAGTGCTATAGTTTTGCTGATGGATATAGTGGATACAACCAAGTTCGTATAGTGGAGAAAGATCAGCTGAAGACCACGTTCACCACTCCTTGGGAAAATTTTCTTATAGAGTTATGCCTTTTGGGTTGTGTAATTCTCTGGCAACATTCCAGCGCTTGATGAATAGGGTGTTTGAACCCTACATTGGGAACTTCATCAAATATTTCTGGATGATTTTTGCATCTATGGGAGCGATATGGACCACCTGCACTAGATGGAGACAACATTTCAAAGGTTAGATGAAGCACAATCCTCACTAAACCCTACAAAGTTTTTCTTTGGATGTTCTAAAGGTGTTTTGTTAGGGCATGTTGTATCCGAGATATGGTATTGGTATGATCCTAATAAAGTTTCAAAAATCAAAGAGTTACCATTTCCTATGAATAGAAGTAAGTTGAGATCATTTTTAGGCCATGTGGGTTACTATAGAAGGTTCATCAAGAATTTTTCAAAGATTGCATAGCCACTAACCCATTCTTGAAGAAGGATGTTAATTATGAACCAAGAAATAAAGTGCATGAAGCTTTTGAACAAGCTCAAGGAAGCCACAGTGTCTTCACCTATTTTAAAGAATCCAGATTGGAGCAAGCCATTCATTATGTATAATGATGCCTCAGATGCAGCACTAGGAAGTACTTTGAGCCAAAAGGATGAAAATGGGAATAATCATCCAGTTTACTTTGGGAGCGAGACAAATGAACAATGCTTTGAGGCTGAAAAAGAGGCTCTAGCTATAATTTTTGTTGTAAAGAAGTTTAGAAATTACTTGCTAGGGAAGAAATTTATAGTTGTAATGATCATCAGGCTCTAAAATATATTGTAAATAAGCCTAACCCATCAGGGAGGATAGCAAGATGGATAATTTTGCTACAAGAATTTGAATTTGATATTATAGATAGGCCAAGAAAGAAGCATGTCAATGTAGATGCACTCTCTCGATCCTATGATGGTTTAGGATCATCTTGTGATGATGATGATTTCCCAGATGCAACATTGTTATCCCTTGACACAATCCCTAGTAAATACATAGATATTTGGAATTATCTAAATGAATTCAAGTTTCATGATGGTGCCAATGCAAATACTAAGAGAAAGATTACTCAAGCCAGTCATCCATATTCTATTATGCATGGAGTATTATTTTGAATAGGACACGATGGACAATACAAGAGGGCGATTGGACGTGATCAAGGAAGGAGCTGATAGAGGAATTCCACAATAGTACATGTGGGGGACACTTCTTTGGACAACTTATAGAAAGAAGGATCTTGGATTCGAGGCTATCACCGGCCCACTCTTTTTAGAGATTGTTATAATTATTGTAAGACATGTGATATTTGTCAAACACATGGTAACCGTAAGACTTCATCAGCTCCATTATGTCGTATTCTTCCTTGGGAATAGATATTTTAGGTCCACTTCCAACTACCCCACGCCCAAATAAGTATATTGTAGTTGCCACAGTTATTTAACCAAGTGGGTTGAAGCTAGGCCATTGAAAACATCTTCCATGGATGAAGTGGCAAGGTTCATATATGAACACATTATCACCAGATTTGGTTGCCCATTAGAAATTGTAATGAGATCAAGGAATTTGCTTCATTAATGAGGTGGTAGAAGCCCTAGTCAATAAGTTTTCTATTAAGCACAAGAAGGCAACAACATACAAGCCAAGCACAAATGGACGGGTAGAATGAACAAATTTTTTGTTATGTCAAATCCTAGGAAAATATGTAGCCTTTTAGGTACATAAGTGGGATAAAAGGATTCATGCAACATTATGGGCATATAGGGCAACATAAAAGTCAGCAATAGGATACTCCCCATTTCAGGTTGGCTTATGGCATTGATCTAGTTCTTCCTATTGAGTTTGATATTCCCACCAGTGAGAGTTATGAAAAAGGAAAGGGTGGATGAAAGTGATTCATAAAAAGAAAGGTTGGTGCATCTTCATTTACTAGAGGAAATGAGGGAAATAGTGAAGGATATAATATATAAGAAGAAAATAAAGCGAAGGAATACTTTGATCAAAAGATCCGTTGGTCTCCATTTCATGTGAATGACTTGGTTCTAGTATATAGTTCAGGTACAAAAAAGAAGCGGCAGAAAATTTCTTCCCAAATGGATGGGGCCCTACAAAAAATAGCAGCGTGCATGAAAATGGTACATATCGACTTGAGGAATTGGATGGCACTCCCATTGCAAAATGGGTCAACCACGACAAGTTTAAGATTTTCAAGCACTGAGAATAGTCTACTCAGGGATGGAGTAGAAGCTAAGAAGGAGAAAATGTCGACATTAAAATTTTCCTCTATAATTTCTATTTTATTAATGTATGTATTAGGAATAAGATGTTGTTAAGAATAATTAGTAGTGGTATACAATAGAAGATAACAACAACATCAGTATGGTGCCGCCAATAAAGTAGAGTACGGTAATAGTCAAATTACAAAAGGAATGTTGTGGTAAAAAGTAAATTTTTGTTATAAGTGGTCCGGTAATGTTAAAATATAAAAGTTGGGGTAAGTAGAGAAGTAGGGTCTACATGATTAGGAATTAGAAATATTATATTTGTAATAAGGACAAGGAGTGATGTCATAAATATTTTGTGTATTTTATTTGTAGAAAAGTCTAACAAGGTGGAACCCATGTGAGATGATATGGTTTATCTTATCTTAGAAGATAAGCCTGCATGTAAAGGCAAGAGTTTAGGCATGGAATATGATTTGCGGAAGAGATTTCCTATCCTATCTTAGAGATATGGTGGATAACCCTAAATTCCATAAATAAAGAGGCCACCCCCTCATTTGATATAGAAAGAAGCGTGAGAAATATTGTATGAGTAAGTGTGTAAAGGAAGCAATCATTTAGAAGGTGTGTTAAAGAATCCATTGTGAAGTTTCTCCCATAGTTATTGTTGAAAGACAAGTGAAGTCAGTAACACTTGAAGTACCTCATGGGTGAGATTGTAAAATTTCATGTTGATATTATAATTTACACTTATATTTCAGATTTTTCATCATTCCTTCGTATCATAGTCTATGGTATTCTTGTGCTATGTTTGTTGTTGTGTTTCCAGATTACATCCACCAAACTAAAGGTTATGCATTAGTAAATAATCATAGCACGAGGAGTTCTCGGTAAAGAATTATCATAGTGCTTTGGATTGGTGATGACAAGACCAAGGAGGAGACAGAGGACATGGAGATCAGTGAGATGGGTGGGGGGATGAGAGTGATCCTAAGTGGCATGACACCCAGGAGATCCTACAGGCCGAGAGGGCGGAGTGGAGCGTAGAGAGGGTGACTCTGGTTTCAGAGGAGTTACTCTCTCGGGACCCAGGTGGAGATGGTGAGTCTATTGCGGGCCATCATGTTGCCCCAGATGTGGGCAAGGGGCACCAGTCAGTGGTAGCATCAGTGGCAGGCACAGATCTCAGAGATCCTTCTTGGAGGCCTGGCGATCCTAGTGAGTTGTCACTCTTCTCCTGACATTTGTTTTAGTTAGAGTTGTTCTAGTTTGTTGTTTCTTTTTATTTTTCTTACTCTTGGTTTTATCATTGATCATTTTCTAACTTGTTTTCTCCTTTGTTTGCAACGACTGCTTGATGAGTGGCGAGACTTGATTCACCGAGTATGCATGAATACCCTACTTCTCCCCTCAGAGAAGACTCATGCTGAGCTTTCCATGGATGTGGGGGAGCCCTCAGCAGCTAGTAGGCACACTGATGTTTTTGCCTCTATTTGGTATGCGGCGAAGATCATGACTTCTCTCCGCACGGAGGTGGCTAGATATAGGACAGCTGAGCGCTTGATGAGGAGGAGCCATTCTCGTAGCGAGACGATAACTACTTGTCGCGACCGTGATCCCTCGGTACACTCGGAGTGTTGGCATAGCCGAGTCCTAGGCGTGGTTGTGCACCCTCTGAGGGATCCCATAGGGATTGAGAGACCAATTTGTAGCATTTTGTCAGATATCTATACGAGTGCTTTTGTATATTTCGGGCTCATTGAGCATTTTGACCATGCCTAGTGCATGATGGCATTGTATATGAAACTTTGATTTATATATATATATATATGTATCTCTTTTTGGATCTAGACTCTTGGTGCCTAGAATTTTGTGACTCATTTCTATATGTGTACTTAGATATTTTTAGAATATTGTTTTCATGTTTTTAGAATGTATGCAATGGATAACAAATGATAGTAGATAGAATGTTTTACTCTGTATGTTTTTGTAATGCTGATATGAGATGATACTAACATATGGTAGTATTGAACTTTTGAAATATTTAGGAAATGTTTGTAATTTATTCTTATGTTGGAGAAACGTGATGAATGCATAGTGATAAAGAGACAAAATTGCCCCAATCCCAAATCCACACAACTAGTAAGATGCGAGGGCTCAACACCAAGAGTTAGGAAGGGCACAAGTTGTATGAGTTTGATTGAATGGAATGATTAGAGACACCTAAAACTAGTGAAAAGAACCAAGTTTGGACCTACACACCCACCCTACTCAGAACTACTAGCATGCTAAGAAGGCCACTTACTTTCTAGTTTATCTAGACTTAGACTCACAAATGGCAACCTAGTTGACAAAATCTAGTTTTGAGGATTTGATCTCTTTGGAATATAGGTATTTTGATATTAGCTTTCTCTTAACAAAATTTGATTTTTGTTTTTAGCATACCAAGATTTGTTAGTTTGTCACTGACCGGAATCCCCACACCCTCGCCTCATGCTACTAGTAAGAAGCATGGGTTTGTCACCAAAGGCAAGATATAGGTGAGTAAGGGCACTTCTTTCCTTTCCAAACCTTACACCACCAGTAAGAGATGTGGGATTATCACCAAAGATTGATGGGGAAAAGAAGTGTGTAAAATAAAATATTTTGTTTGCTTGGTGTTTTTGATTTCATTTGATTTTGACATTTTTGATTTATGAATTTGGAATATCCTTTCATTCCATGAGATTTAAGAGGGATAGATGTGATACCAAGAAGCTTCTAGAGTAGACCATAGGCAAGGACAACTTCATCTAGTAGAAAGAAAGAGCAAAGCCAAGTATGTAGGCCTTGGTATGATTTCTGTCAATGTTTGTTTGTCGAATTTGATGAGAAGATTTGAAAATAGTTGATGATGCTTGGAGAGATGTGATCTGAATGATTTTTGCCAATACTTTCATAAATTTGTAATAGATTTCTTAAGAGTAAGTTCCTGGACTACAATTTTTACTAAATGAGAGGATAAAATGAAATAGCTAAACCACTAATGCAATATAGGTAGCTATAATGTACAAGTGGTAATTTTGATATTTTATGCGTAAAACTATTTAAGATGCAAGGAATTGACAGTTTCACCAAATTCCTCACCTTCTAGTGTGCACAAGAGATACACATTGTTTCGTAGTCTTTCATGACTTGGTATGTGCCCAACCATTTGGGCCAGAACTTTCTTCCTTCACCAGTTTTCTTATCGATCCGGATGTCTAGTCTTAGAACTAGATCTCCTTCATATATTTCTCACTCATAGACTTTTTGTTGTACTACCGGCACATCCGGTCAGCATAGGCTCTATGTCATTGTTTGACATTTAACCTGGCCTCGTCAAGGCTTTCTAGTTGAGAGAGGCATGCCTCCCTATAAGCTTCTTCATCCAGAATCCCTTGTAATGAGATGCGAGACTAGGTATTTCAACCTCAACCGGGAGAACTGCTTCTACCCTGAATACCAACGAGAAAGGAGTTGCTCCTACTAGTGTTCTTACTTGAGGATTGATGGGCCCACAAGGTCGGATATAGTTTTAGATGTTAATCTCACTTGTTCTCCTTGGTGTTTTGAGGAGAATAGCTTTGAACGTTCTGTTTGTCACTTGGCCTACCCATTAGCTTGAGGGTGGTAAAGAGAGGCCATGTGATGGTTTATCTTGAACTGCCACACAGCTCATAGACCTCATTGTTCTTAAAGGATGTGCCATTATCTGAGATAATGACTTGTGGGACACCATACCTACAGATAATTTGGTTCAAAATGAATTTGGCAATCACCGAACCTGGTACGGTGGTGAGAGGCATGGCTTCCACCCATTTGGTAAAATATTCCGTGGCTGTAATTATAAAATTATGGCCATCGGTTGATGAGGGAGAGAACTTCCCTATTAAGTCCAGACCCCACGTGGAGAAGGGCCATGGAGTCACTATTGGTTGTAGGGATTGTGCTAGCATGTGAATCTCGTGAGAGAATTCTTGGCATTTGTGGCACTTACATACAAATTCCACTGCATCATGCTCAAGAGTGGGCCAAAAATAGCCCATCCAATGTATTTTGCAAGCAGTGGTGTGACCACCGAAGTGGCCTCCACATATCCCACTGTGGGATTCATGAAGAATCTTCTTGGATTCTTCTGTGTCAATGCATCTTAGAAGCATGCCGTCGAAGGCTTTACGATAGAGTACTTGTTCTAAAACAACATATTTAGCGGTAATAATGTGTAACCGCCTTCTTTGTTATGATGTGGTACCTTCCGCATATGTATGGTCCATGATACAATTGATGATATCGGTGTACCGAGAGACACGTAGAGATGGCGAGGCTGGTTTTGATGAAGTATACACACTCATCGGAAATTCTAGATTTACATTTCCTCTATCTAGTGGATTTTCAGCTAGCTAGTCTATAATGATTTGTCCCTTAACGATTTTTGTTTACGAATGTCAACTCAAATTCACCCATTAAGGTTATGAAATGTCCATCATTTTTAGACAAAGACCCTAGTGTGAGAAGCATTTGTAGATGATTTGTCTTTACTATGACCCTTATTTTTGGATTTAACATGTAATGTCTTAAACTTTTGTTGCGAAGACTATGGCAAGGCATTCTCTCTCTGCTGTGTGTATCGTGTTTCATAATCGAGAAAGGTTCGGCTAATGAAATAAACTACACGTTACCACTTATCATTATCTTCTTGAGCCAACATGCGAGCTAGCGAGACATGAATGGCTTGTAAGTATAGGATCGAGAGGGTGGTGTGGCTTGGGAGGCATTAGCATGGGTGGAGACAACAAGAAATGTTTAATTTCTTAAAAGGCCTCGTTGCATTCTTCATCCAATCAATGTTATAATCTTTCTTTAATATATTGTTGATTGGATGAATGGAAAAACCGAGATCCGGGATAAACCTATGGATTGCATCAAGTTTCCCAAGAAATGACCTAATTCTAGACTCGTTTGATGGTGGGATAATTTTGAGAACATCCCATATTTTGGCTAGATCAACATCAATCCCTCGTGAAGATATAATGTAGCCCAGAAGTTTTCCTCCTGTCATACCAAACACACACTTTTCTGGATTTAATGTGACACCATACTCAATTAGTCGTGAGAGGATGATACGGAGCACTTCTAGATGATCATAACGCTTCCTGGCCTTGGCCAATAAGTCATCAACATAGGATTCCACAATTTTATGGATAAGATCGTTGAATATATATGTCATTTCCCACTGATACATAGCGTCGGCGTTCTTAAGACCAAATGGCATGACAACAAAGTAATATGTTCCCAAGGGAGTTATGAATGTAGTTTTGGCTTGATCCTGTTCATATATTTTAATTTGATTATACCATGAGAACCCATCCATGAGAGACAACAGTTCAAATCCAACTGTTTCTTCAATGATGACGTCGAATGGATGGTAATGGGAAGTCATCCTTGGGACAAGCTTTGTTAATATCCCAAAATCTATGCAAATACGTATCTTCCCGTTCATTTTTAGGACAAGGAAAATATTATATACCCATTATGAGTAGTTAATGGGCTTGATGAACCCCACTTGAAGAAGTTTTATTACTTTCTCTTTCACCACAAGAGCCACTTTTGGCTTCATTGGTCTTGACTTCTATTTAATTATCTTTACATCTGGTTTAGTGACGAGATTATGTACATGAACTTGTGGTGTAATGCTGTCATTTCTTTATAATTAAATGCAATAGCTTTTTGATGTTCTTTGAGGATCTGGGTGTGTATTTCTATCTCCTCTAGAGTTAATGAGGATCCCAATTTCAAAATTCTTATTTTTCCTCCATTCTAATGTTTATGTCAATGGTTTCTTCTATCAAAAAGTGTTACCTTCTTCAAATTTAGGTGGGGCTGGAGGCAGCTCCAAGATTTCTCCATTTTCTATCTTGTAGATATTGAGGTCCTTCTATGGAGGAGACTCTACCGTGGGATTTCCAAAGTAGGAAGAGGAATGTGGTATTAGGGAAAGATCAACTATACGATGAGAAAGGTGTAGCTCCGCATAGGCGTTTAGATATTTGAGAGTGACTCTATCATCATCAAAGTGACCCATGATAGAAAAATCATCCTCAACTTCTCCATGAGTCAGGAGTGAGTTTGTTGGTATTTTATGCACTAATGGTTTGGTATGAAGTGATACTATGAAGTTTGTATCCTCCAACTCGTTGTTTGGGGTGAAATCGGAAGCTGAGGTTGTTATCGAGTCTGTGAGAAGGTTTTGTTCTCATGGGATTACTTCAATTGATATGAAGTTAAATCCCTTACTTAGATCTAATACTGTTGTTTTATAGAGCTGCAAGTGCTCAGCTCTAGTTTCATATACCTCTAGAGACTTGGTTTGCAACCAATTGCGAGTCTCCTAGTACTCTAATATTGTCAACACCCATTCTTTTAGCTAGGATGAGGCCAAGGAGGAGAGCTTCATACTCAGCCCCGTTGTTTGTACATTCAAAGTTTAATTTAAAGGCAAAGGGTAGGATATTTCCCTCGGGTGAAGTAAAGATCACTCCCACCCCAGCTCCAAAGTGACATCTAGCTCCATCGAAGTGGAGAGTCCAATACTTGCTTGGAAAAATCGATGTTGGGATATCTATTGTATCTATTTATTTTGCTTCAGTTACCTCTACCATAAAAATTTCGTCTGATGGAAGAGAAGCAATTCCCAAGGTGTGTCTCATACCCATGGAATCAAATGGTAGGAGAATAGGTAAGTCTTTCTCTAGCAACTCAACAATTTTTGCGGTAGTCCCTAGGGATACTATTTTTATAACATTTTTCTCACTTCAGTCTTTGGAACATCCTCACTGAATTTGAAATTTCCAACTCGGTGGTGAGTATCAATTTTCTTTTGGTTGTGAATTAGTTGGTTTGGCAAGCTAGTTTTCTGGAAGTTAAAACTTGGACTGGATACCTAGTCTTTTCTTCAAATCGAGATAGGTGTATATCGAAGGGTTTTAGGTCACCTTGTGCCACGAATATTTTCCCTAAGTGTAGAAATATCATTTCTTGGAATAACGTGGAAGGGATCACCTTCATGTGGTGTATCCATGGCTGACCAAGGATCATATTATAATTGGTTTCCTGATCTATAATATAAAACTCGATGAGGACCATCTTGGGTCCTAAAGTGACTGGTAAAACTATGGTTCCAATCAAATTGGATTTGAAGCTATCATAACCTCTTAGCGTATTTTGTGCCGTGGAATAGTTTATCTCTCCATATCCTTACTTTTGAAGAAAAGTTAAGGGGACTATATTAATCTGCTACCCCATTATTAACCATTGCCCATTTAACATAATTGTTGTAGACCCAAACTTGTAAATGTAAATTTGGGTCGCCTCTTTGTGTGCAATTTCAGCATCTATTGGTATTTTCTTATATCGAATATAAATTCTGTATCCCTATCTGGCTGCCCAGGCGGATAAACGCGTCAAAGTCCACATGGTTTACCTACGTTTCCGGGGGATGAGTGATGTTTATTAAATGTTGGCCAAGGCCTAATGCTTCTAAGAGAGCAGCCCTGTGGGTGGGAGAGTTCTTTAACAAATCCAAAAAGGAGATGTGCGAGAAGGTTTTAGTTAAGTCATTAATTAAATCATAGGCACCTATGGGTTTTACCAACATTTGTTGACTGTTGTCTGGTTCCAATGGATAACTTGGAGTGGGTTGAGAAGCATAATCCCATGTTCTTGTTATGGTTTCTACTGGTAGTTCGGTGTCTAACTCCACCAAACCAACTATCTTGGTTTGAGGCTGAGTTCCTAGTTGGGGTGCGACTGGTGGATTTAATGAAGTTGAAGCTTCATGATCATTGTTTCCTGTTATGACACCTTTGTTTGTTTCATTAGGATCTAGCCTATTATTGTTAGAATGGTTTGGGAGTGGATCATTAAAGATCTTGAGGGGTGTATTTTGAGGGGAAACTACCCCTACATAAGTGTTTGGCATGGGTAATATAGAATTTTCTAAAAACATATCTATAAAGAGTTACTTTTGATCTTCTGGAAAACGCTGCATGAATTTATTGTATTCACGACAAGTCCTAGTATCATGGCCTTGAATCTTGTGGAAGCCACAATATAAATTGGGATTATAATTTTGAGGTTGTTGATTTATAACCTGATGTGGCCCAAAATTCTGATAAGGCTGCTTGGTTGTTAGAGTTAAAATTTTGAGGTTGTTGCCTTTGGTTTTGAATCTGATATCCAGCTAAGTTTTGACTTGGACTTTGTGTTTGGACTTTTTGTTGTTGTTGTTGTTGCCATGGTGGATGATTAAAATCCACTGCATTGATTGTTGGAGTAAAATTGTTATTTCACTTATTATTAATAGGTGGTGAAATGTTTACAACATTTTCCTTTTAACTTGGATGGTTACTCCATCTGTTATAACTCTATGGTTCTTGTTAAGGATCTAAGGTCCTTGATTAACGTTCTGGCATTAGGATAGGCTTTGGTGTTTTGATTCGGAGTGGTTAGTTTCCCATTTGTCCCATATGTCTTACGACCATTATCAATCGCTTTGCTCGGTCAATTCGGAGAGCACTCTCAAGTACTTCATCGTAAGTTCTTAGTGGGAACTTTTGGACTTCTTCCTTTATCTCTCTATTGAGTGAATTATGGAATAAATCACATAGTTCCATTTGATCCATATTTGGAGCACTCACTGATGAGTAGAGAACCATATGCCATCTTTGGATAAAATGAGCAGAAAATTCATTATTCTCTTGTTTGATATGTAAGAACTCCTTGATTCTTGTTCTTAACAATTTGTTCATGTTCAAAGCTTTGATGAATTTTGACACTAGTTGTTTAAATGAGTGTATCACGGATTCAAGTATTCTGTAATACCAATCAAGGACAATACCTTCTAAGGTTTTAGGGAATATTTTAGCGACGACCCCGTCCCAAGGGAATAACTCCCATATGGCTGTGGAATAGGCTTTAATGTGTGTGTTTGGATCCCCTTCCCCTTTGTATTTGGGTAAATTGTGAAGAGGTCTTGGAAGCATAATGCTTCATATGGTGAATTCTAGGGGCTCTTTCGAATATTACGAGTAAGTCCCTACTGCGTAGGCCTCAACCATTGATGGGGCTTGCTAAGGGGGTTGAGGGGGAATGGGTTGTTGATATGGCATAGTATATGCATTTGTAGGAACATAAGGGAATCCCTGTGGTTGAACGAACATCCCGGGAGAAGAGAACATGTCTCCTTGTGGTGACTTTGAATAAATGTTTAAGGAGGAGCATTGTTTTGGTATGGGTTGTTTGGTGCCAAGCTAGGTGGTGTCATGTTTTCGACTGGAGTGGCATTTGAAAATGCAGTCCTAGTTGGTGTTTGTTATGGGTAACTATAAGGATTTTTAGGAGGTATGCCTAATGTGCCTATTCGTATAAGGAGGTCGACCTGACTGGGATGATGCAGAGGGTTGGGGATTCTTGCTTGCCCAAAATATGAATTTTGGTTTTCTTGAGAAAGTTCCAGCCCTCTAACCTTCTCAGCTAAGGCTGAAATGACCTCCATTGGTGAAGATGCAGTGCTTTGTCTTAGGGGTGTTTGTTGTATAGCTTGAGGTTGTAAAGGGGTGTGATACCCTGCTATGAATTGATCGTTACCCTGCCAAGCTTCACCAGGGGTGTTTCCCATAGGTGGAGGAATGGGGGTGTTCTCTTGGAATAGGGTATTAGAATGTATTTTTAAATTCCCTATAGGTGGATACATACTTTAGAAGTGTTGTTCACTTTTAGCAAAGTGTGCTAAGTATTCCTCATCCAAAAGGGGAGTGAATCTGATTGTCTATTGATCTATGGTCTGAACAAGATCCGAGGAGATGAAGTGGATTCTCCAGTAAACGTCATATTGTTAGAGCCTAATGGATTTGGCTATTCAGTTTGTGCAAACTGATCAATCTCCTCAATTCAGAATGAAGAACTAGAACTAGTTCTGTGAGGGGGAGTTTGAGATGACAAGTAATTACTCGAATAGTTATCTACCCATGCAGAAAGTGAGGGTGATGGTTGCCTATTTGTTTGACTATAGTTTACTTCGAGACCTTAGAGAGGTCTACCATATGCATCGTATCCTGACATATTTGGGGGGTATATGAATACCCACAGAATAATGGGAAAGAGCGAAGGTGGATGAGAGAAATAATAAAAGGAAGAATTGTTTGTTTCACGCCGGGTTCACCAATTTTGAATGATGGAAAAAGTAACATGCGAGCATGGGAATCTACAAGTACCTCCTCCTCGTACCCGACCTCTCGAGGTTGTGTCGAGACAGCCGGTGAATGTTGAATGTGGATGGATATGCATAAGCTAATCAGGTAATCTTAAATCCTTAATATGTAATAATGGAATCTGTGAATCTAAGGTGAAGAAGGCCCTCATAACTGGATTGAGGCTCCAATTAATGTTGAGATCTATCGAGATCCTATTTCTTGGTTGTTGGATACATGGGAAGTGACCATGGGAGCTTCGTATATATCTCCAGACAAGTTCATGAAAGTAGTGGTAGTTTATGTAGTGGATTTTGTGGTTTAGCTATGGGTGGTTTTCTAATCGCCCAGAAAATATTGGATTGGTTGGATTCTATGTTTAATACAAAAATTGTGCTATAATATCTGGAGGAGTGGTGAAGATCTAAACACCAGTGTTCGTAAGCCGGTGTCAATATTTGATTGATTTGTAGGCCCATTGGGTTGTGGGATTTGGGGATCACAACCGTGAGTTTGTGGTTGTTGTGGACCTATTATGGTCATGTGAAGAATCAATCCCTTCTCCCAACTATCTAGTAATCGTATGCTTTTTCAGCCTCTACGTTTAGAACTAGAAGTTGTATGATTTTCTTGGAGTACCTAACAGGTGTTTTGGAAACTTGGATATGTAAGCTAGTGTCTATGTCAATGAGGAGGTCTCTCGTGTTAGGATATGGAACCAAAGGATCACAACCAAATGTTTTCTCTCATTTGAACCCTTACACAATCATTCAGGTGTTTTATCAAGGAAATCTATAGTTTGGATGGTTTGACCAGAATGTGTAAGCTTTGTCGTCTTCGATATTCAATCCTCTTAGTTACTCACTAATTGCTTGTAAGTTTGTTGTTGCTCGGAAGACCTGTATCCTAAGGTCCTGATCTATATCAGCTAAAGTTGTGGGTAAATTTGGTTGAGGTACTATAGGTTCAAATATATATTCTCTAGGCTCTCTAGGTCCTATGATTGTCATGCAAAATGATTCGACCTTTTAACTAACATTTAATAAACTGATTATGAAAGAGGTATTTACACTATGTAAGCATTCTTCTATTTTTATATTTTCCAATGACGTATTTCAATGAAATTGAAGAGCAGCTACTCTAGTATATCTATAAAATGAACAACTAATCTAATAACAGAATAAAACAAGCAACATAGCCTGGTATGGCTATTCACTTGTGTAGTTGTGATTTTATCCTAAATATCTAAGCAGCTATATATTTTAAATTTGAAAGACTCTCGATCCTACCTCAAAAGTGAGGAATGAATCACAATTTCTCAAAAACTATCAATCCCCACAACTTCCCCGGTGATATCGAGAGTGAACTTTTAACTGAAATGAAATAATTCACTACTCTATTTGATATGTCGTAACTAGAACTTTGATAGCTCAAACTTGGCATTTATAGAACAGTGGTAAATCCAGTTGTGTGTGATTTCATCCCCTCAGTGTGATCTCCTCATTCCTTCATGTCCTCGTGAATCCAGAAAGTGTGTATATGATAGTATCAACAAAGATAGCAATCGAACAATGGCAGCTTTGGATATAGATGGAATACAATGCAAGTAGGAGAGGGATAACACAAGTGAAGAGAGCTTGACTATGAAATTACTAGCGGGATTTATTGTGGAATAAAACACAAGTGTACCGAAAGTTTCAGAAACTATCCTTGTGACAAAACAAAACCTACAACTTTAATGGATTCTAGTCTAGAAATGAAGCTATTCTATGTTAAACTGGTTGTATGAAGCAATAATGAAACAAGACTGAAACAAGAAGATGATATGACCTCTAAAATGCCAACAATGAAACAAACCATGAAACTAACAAAATTCTAAGCAAGGAATTGAAAAACTAGACAAGAGAATTGAGAGGATGAGGGGCCATTTGCTTGGAAACATACTGGCTATTTATAACCAATGCACTTACCAGAGAGTAACTCCCATTTGATCTCTTTTACTATAAACAAAGGAAAAACACTATTCCAAGGGAGCAGAAAACATTAATGCAAGCCAAACTTGTTGAAGAAAGTGTGTAAATTGAAGATTTACATTTGACGCGATCGTCGGAAGAATCTAGAAAATGCGTACATGACCGCTGCCCTGTGAAGGCGGCGGTTATGGGACCGCCGCCCAGGCAGGGTGGTGGTTTTGTCACTGAAGCCTAAAATGCAAGAAAAAGGGGGCAAAGGGTAAAACAAAGCATGCAGAGGCTGAGTGGGGCATGCGAGATACAAGCATATACTTGGAAATACTTTCTAGATTTCGAACACCTTGCAAGGAGACCTGTATCATCATTGGGATACGTGTAACATCTTTTCGGTGGTGGAGTACCCTACACCTTTGAGTACGTACATGTACCTTCACTTGAAGACCACCCCACCTTGGAGAAATTTTCTAATGTGTTTCCTAGTGAGTTGTCGGGGATTCCTCCCCCATATGAGATAGACTTCCACATTAAGTTTGTTCCAGGAGTAGAACCTATCTCACCTGCTTCTTATAGGATGACCATACTTGAGCTTTGTGAGGTCAAGTTGCAGCTGGAGGGCCTTCTTGAGAAATTCCTAATCCAGCCTAGCATATCCCCTTGGGGTGCACCGGTGATTTTTGTTAAGAAGAAGGATAGATCCTTACAGCTGTGTGTGGACTACGAGGCGATTGAACAAAGTAACGATCAAGAATCATTACACGCATTTCATGCATTGATGATTTGTTTGATTAGATGAAGTGTGCAACATTATTTTCTAAGATGGGTCTTAAGTTTGGATACCATCAACGAAGGATTACAGAGGTAGATATCCACAAGTCAGCTTTCCACATAAGATATGGGCACTATGAGCTCACACTTATGCCTTTATGTTTGACGAATGTCCCTGCGGTGTTAATGAGCTTGATGAATGGGGTGTTTAGCACATTTTTGGATTGCTTCGTGCTTGTCTTTCTAGATGAAATTCTTATATAATCAAGTATGCGTGAGGAGCATGAGGAGAACTTTCGACAAGTTCTAGAGTGTCTTCGTGAGCAACAAATTTAAATTATTTCAGTCGAGGTGAAGTATTTAGGTCACATCATTTTTGGGGAAGGTATTGCAATCTATCCTTCCAATATTAGAGCCATTATGGACTGGACAACACCTAATAGTGTGACCGAGGTGTGCGATTTCATGAGTTTGGCAAGATACTATAGGTGATTTTTTTAGGACTTTTCTCGGTTACGCACCCCATCACTTCCCTTCAGTGAAAAGGGAAGAATTTTATATGGTTAGATATATGTGAGAAGGATTTCAGGAAACTAAAGGAGTGCCTTATGACATCACCTATTAGTGTAGTGCTAGACACTCAAAGTGAGTTCTTCGTTTGCACCGATGCTTCATTGGTAGGTGCCAGTAGGACTGGGAGGTGTGTTGATGCAGGAGGGCCAAGTGGTTTCTTTTGAGTCTCGCAAACTCAATGATTATGAGTTCAATTATACAACTCATGACCTTCAGCTTGTAGTTTTTATTCACACCTTTATTCAGTGGAGACATTTCCTTCTTGGTCAGAGATTTACACTCAATACTTATCACTTGAGTCTTTGCCGCCTCTTCACGTAACCCAATCTCAATGCTCATCAGCAGCATTGGATGGAGTTGTTTTGTGAGTATGACATGGATATAGAGCATGTGAAGGGGAAGGATAATTTGGTTGCAGATGCCCCAAGTAGACAAAGACATGTGGTTATGGCTATTTCGGTGGAGTACAGATTTACGGAGTGGGATTTTGTAGCAGACTTCCTCATGACAAATTTCTACCTTGCATCCAAATAAGAGATTGAGTCTAAGGGGCCCCTTGAGGGAAAATTTGATGGGATTTCATTAGAGGCGGATGGTATTCTTAGGCACAGAGGTCAGATATATGTTCCTAGAGATGGAGGCTTGAGAAAGGATATTTTGACAAAGGCTCACTTTGTGCACCTTATTAAGCCCATCCCAGGTTGAAGAAGATGCACACCACCCCTAGACAACTATACCATTGGAGGTGACTATGAAGAGATGTAGATCATTTTGTTTCATGTTGTTTAGAGTGTCAGAAGGTGAATAATGAGCATCGGTACCTAGCTGGGATTCTCTTCCTTCACGCCATACCGGAGTAGAAATGGGACACCATTTCCATTTCACTGATGGATAAATTGATGAAATTGGCTAAATTTTCTCCAGTTATGACCACCTACATAGCTAGTGCGGTGGCACAGTATACCTTGATGATATTTATAAACTACATGGGATTACTCGTAAAAGATAATTTGTGTCTGCGATACCTTGTACACTTCTCACTACGGACTACCATGCAAAGCATGCACTTAGGACGAAGAACAACTCAAGTACATCTTATCACCCTACAACATATGGAAAAACATTGAAGGTTGAATCAGATTTTGGAGGAAATGCTTAGGATGTACATCATGGACCATCAGTCGAGGTGGGAGGAGTAATTTTATTTTGTGGAATTTTTGTACGATAACAGCTTTTGAGTTCGATAGGCATGGCTTCTTTTCAGAACTATATGGGAGATAGTGCAGGACACAACAAAGTTGTGATATATTATAGGAATGGGTTTCTCTTTGGCCAAATTTATTGCAATATATGGAGTAGTAGGTTATTATGATCGGGTAGATATTATAAGAGGCTTAGGATAGGTAGAATAAGTACATATATCGAAATAGGACACATCAAACTTTTGAGGTGGGAACGAAGGTGTTTCTTCATGTCAGGCCTCATAAGATCCCTATCCGTTATAGAAAAGGCTCTAAGTTTGATCCAAGATTTTTAGTCCCTTTGAGATCTTGAAGCGTATCAGTCCTTTGGCCTATCGTCTAGCATTACCACCTAGCTTGTCTCACATCCACGACATATTTCATGTTTCTCTACTTAGGAAGTACATTACATGATCCTTCTCATGTATTAGATTAGACCTCATTATAGGTGCGGATCGGGGGCACGTGATGGTGGAGCCCATCTCGATTTTAGAGCACAGGACCTTGGGCCTTCGAGGTAGAGAGATTGATCAGGTTTGTGTTCGAGTGGGATAGATATGATGAGATAGTAGCTACATGGGAGGATGCCAAGCCTATGAGAGTATAGTTCCCACATTTATTCTAGTGACTTTCAAGAGAAAGTCGAATCTAAGCAGAGAGGAGGTAGTTCTCAATCCTCTTCAAAATTTATATGTTTATGATGTTGCCTAACATAGACTAGAGTTATGGACTTTTCTATCACATTTTAGATATTGACAGATGGAAATTGTTATTTTGATTAGTTAATTTATAGACAATATGGATGTTAGACTTATGACATGATTTATAGGATGGATTATATGCATATTTGGATATATCGAATTGTTGATTTTGAGCTTATATTAGACTAATGCATTTATTTTGATAGTTATATGATGCTAGATGATGTATTTGATGTCGTGATCTTATTGCTAGTTGATAAAGTAATGAAATTGAAATAATTGGAAGTGAACGATGGAAAATTACTTATCTTGGTTTAAGTTGTGATAATTTATTATATGTATATGCATGTATTTTTATTATTTTGATGTTGTTAATATGGCCACGAGGCCGAAAGGTATTGTCTTGAATTTTACAAGTGTTCGCAACACAATAAACCAAAGGGGGATAGGAGACCAACAATGAGAGAATATGGAGTATTGGAAATAGGTCACCATGGAAACACGTGTTTTCGTATGTTGTTTGTTTTTGTAGTTTGTTAGGAGGTCCCCATTAGGGGTGACCTCAAAAGTGACCTTGGGAATGTTTGTAATTTTTTCATGTTGATTTTAATTGTGAGTTATTTTGTTTTTATTTGCATGTGGAGTCACTTTTATTAATTGTGTTTTGTACCCCTCTTATTTTAATTTAAATTTTTTATCTAGTGCTAATTAGGATGTGACAAAAAGGGGAAGAATAAATGTGAGTTAGTACCCTTAATCTATGTTGGCTTGGAATGAATTTAATTTGTTTGGGGTAGTATGTACTCAATCTTCCTTGTGAAATTCGGATTTGACCTTTTAGGATATTTTGAAGACTTGTGGGCCAATCTAAGCTTGTCCCACACCTTTGAAAGTCACACACTCAGCTATCCTATGATGTGACAGACTTATTTTAAGTCTTATTTTATTTTTAATGAAGGAAAAGGGAAATC
This sequence comes from Taxus wallichiana var. yunnanensis, assembly GCA_018340775.1. Classification (NCBI taxonomy): domain Eukaryota; kingdom Viridiplantae; phylum Streptophyta; class Pinopsida; order Cupressales; family Taxaceae; genus Taxus; species Taxus wallichiana. Next base: position 221,586,636 of record CM031240.1, on the reverse strand, counting down.
AAGTGCACTTTTCTTACATGGGTAATTAAATTTTTCCTTAAGGGGTGTGAGTGGGGTCGAGTCTATACGAGGGTGGTATTTTCACAACCACCAATTTATTATGCTTTGGAGTATGGGTTTGAATTTGGTGATGTGTGATGCGAGAATAAATGATGTGGTATCCTATATGGAGCCACATCATCTCCCTCACCCTCTTTTCTATTTTTTAGATTTTTTTGAAGTTTTGGAGGTTACTTGCTTGGTTTTGACTCTCTCATTTTTGAATTCTTTCCTTTTGGAGTACTTTTTGGAGTTGAAGATTTCTTGAAATTTCTTGAGCTTGGACTATTTTGGGACTTGCTTCGGATTAGATTATTTCTATGGAAAGATAGGTTCTGCACCCTTATTTTCTTCTCTTTCCTTGTATGTTTATGTGTTGAATGAATATGTTTTCTTGCTTGATGTTGTTGGGTAGTGCAATGGCCTTAGGATGTGTATGAGAAAGTGAAATGGAGATTTAACATTTTTTTGAGGCATGATATTTTATCTTGGTTAATTAGGAGGGAGTGGGTTGGGTCCCCCATCATGTTTTCATCTTGTTATTTTGTGCATTATGGGAGACATAATAGAGAGGGACACATAAGAGGTATTGTTACTTTTAGGGAGGCATAGAGATTTTGGGGTTGATTATGTTTTGGAGGTTTTTGAGGTGGGAATCCACACCCTTAGGAGGTACAAGGGTATCCCCATATTCCTTTCTCTACTTGGATTTTTTTAGAGCCATTATTTTTGGGAAGTTTTTGTTTTTAAAAACGAGTGTTTTGTGGTTATTCTAATTTTTGAATGTTGTTTGAAGTTAAATGTGGAAGCCTTATATTTTGTTGCCATAATTTTAAAATATTCTTATAGTCTCATCGTTTGGTCTCGGGGGCCAATGAGGAAGTAGGTTTCACTTCCTCATTGGAGTAATGGTTGGGTGGAGAGTGTTTCCTACTCCCCATTTTTGGTTGTGTGTTTGATATTTGAAGAAGGTGGAGCTCAAAGGAGGAGTCATGTTTCTTGTAGAATTTGGAGAAAGAATCCAAAACTCTCTTGTTATATTTTATCATGTTGTCTCCATTGTGTATGGAGGGCTTGTAAACTTGTATTTGTTTAAAGTGAAGTTTTAGTTGTTTTATTATCAAATGTAATCTTAGTTGATATTGTAAATGAAAGAAAAAGTTTGAAAATCATTTCATTACTTGTTGGAATGAGGGACTATAAGATTGTTAAATTGAATCAAGTTCATTGAAATGTGATTGAAAAGAAAACAACTTTGTTATCATTTTAGTTTATTTATTGGCTTCAATAGGTGTGTTGTTCTTGTTTTAAAACTATTGGGAAATCTTGTTATAATTTCTTTTGAGGATGGTTGCAAACTTGTATGTTGTGAAAGAAAGAAATATTAATTCCTATTGCATTACTTGAAAGGCATGTGATAATAAGCTAAACTATATTTGTTCATCTCTTTGAATTGATTGGAAGAAAGTCTAGAACTCTATGTGTAAATGGAAAAAGGCCTTAAATTCTTGTTGTTATTCACCTTATCATTAAATGGACTTATCCTTTAAACCTATGAGAATAAAGAAAATTACTTGGTTATTACTATACCCTAGTCTCAAATTTATTTTGAAACTTTAGTATCAAATTATTATAAGTTTTATATAAGCATCAAATGTTGATTAAAGTAATAATAATAAAGGGAAAGAAACTTAGTTTTGCTTCCTATATATTACTACCAAATTGTAAAATTTAAGTAAAATATTAAGGTTAGTTGATATTATTAGTAATATGAATATTACCATTATTGATAATAGTAATCATATTTTAATATTATTAATAGTGATATTAATAACAATTTTGAATTAGTTGATATATATATATATATATATATATATATATATATATATATATATATATATATTATATAAACAAAAAAGTTATTAAACAAATAGAAATCGGTATGGCCGAAATTGTTTAGGCCATGGCACGTATTTTTGTTCAAAGGAAAGGATACGGGGAGGGTTTCTGACCACCGCCACCCCCACCCCATTAATAAATGGGATGGGGGTGAGGGCAAACTTTAAACCACAACACCATAGCTTCGCACGCAGTTGGTCTCTTCAATTTTTTTGCACTATGTATTGTTCCTTCAATGGTTCTTTCAATAATATTCTTTCATATATATATATATATATATATATATATATATATATATATATATATATATATATACGTCTATATCCTTTTACCCTAGTGTATATATACACTATTCTTCATATTCCTCTAAAATGGGGTAAATACCCATATGCCCATTTGGGAAAATGCTAAAATAATGAGATAAACAAAATAATAAATACAATACAACCCTAGGAGAGGGTGTAAATAGAACTAAAAATGAAAGGAAGAATGTGCATCCTTCCATGAGCTTGAGCTTGCCTCTCATGGCTTCCACCTCCTTCCTCCACCAATTTGCAAAACAAAAAGAGAAATAATAAGTCAAAACAAAAGAGAAAAGAGCTTTTTCATAAGCATGCTTAGGGTTAGTTGAATCCCTAAATCCAAGGGCCCTAAATAAATCCATCCAATGGATGAGATTCATCCCTAAAAAAATTAGGTGGGAAGTGGGTGAGAGAAATTTCAAATTTAATTTGCATGGGTAGACTTTATTTTGGGGCCACTCTAGTATGTGTAGGGGGTGTTATTATTTTCTAACCCAAGTGTCTTATTAGAGACCTTGTTATTTAATGCAAGCTTTGACCCCTTTTTGGGTATAATAGAACTTTATTATTTAATTAAATAGACCACAATACCCTTGAGATTAATTGAGCAAGTTTAATTAAGGTGGAATTAAATTTTATTAAAGTAAAATATAGGGAGCCTAAGTCTTGCTTTAGACTAACTAAATTTATTAAATGGTATTGAGAGATTTTATTATTTTATTTAAAGGGGGTCTAAGGGGAAATTAATAATATTAATTTAATGTAATTTTAAAATTAGAAAGTCTGACCGTTAATTTTAACCTTGTGTTGTGAGTAGGTTTTACAAAAAAATATTCCATAATTTTTCTAGTTTGACCTAGGTTTGTCTTGGGTTTTGTGCGAGTAAATTTGTGGGTGTTACACTATGGTTTCTTTAAAAACTCAGTTCTATGGTCAAGTATAATGATTTTTATTAAACATAGGCAAGTGAATCCTCTTGTTAATGCTTGTAAAACTTGTGATTTATATGGATATATGAAATTAGAGAAATTGTGTGTTATTATATGATGAGGTTTGTATGCACGTATGACACTAGTAAAATATGGAGATTGTAATATATACCTCAAGGTTCATAACTTGATCATTGGTGATCTAGTTGCATCATTGATTTAAGTAACTTCTTGGAATAACAATAAAATTTTACCCTCACGTTGTTTGTCTAGCCTTAGTGGGAAAGAAAAGTATAAAATTCTAGTAATTTGATTTGTGAAATGGATTCTTCACTACCCTATTTATCCATTATGGAACTTAGTTGGAATATTGGGAATGACTTAATTTTAGGAACCTCATTATATGAATAAATTTATGTTTTCTATCATTATTAATTCACTTAAAGATATATATTATAATTAGACTTATCTCTTAACATTTCTTTAATTTTAAAATAAACATAAAAATATTTGCTATCCAAAATTCACCCCTCGAGTCAAATTTTGATAACATGCATCAGGTTCTTGAGTCCCGAGCAAGTAGATTGATTCAATGCCCAAAATCATGTTTTTGAGCCGCTTTGGATTCTCTCTAACTCTCCCATCCAAGAAAAATTCCCAACGAATAAGAAAAAATCAAAAAAATCCAAAAAATGAAGTCACAGGCTTGTTTTAATACATTGCAGGTCTGAAGGCTATGGTTCGTACCAGTGCGGATCGTACCAAGGTTCGTCGTACCAAGTTTGTAGCCGAAATACAAAGGACTTGGAAAAGTCAAAAAAATTTGTCCCAGGCGGTCCACGGGATAGTTGGGACGTCAAGACGCCAGGGCGCACAAATCCAAATGGCCGCGAGGCGTGAAAATCAAAAAAAGTGGAATTTTTTTGTTCCACGTGGTGCGGGGCAAGTAGGGATAAAAGTACGCATGGGACACAAATCAGCCAATTTTCCACAAGTCATTCAATTGTGTGTGTGTGTGAGATTTTCATCTAGGATAATCGAGACAAAAGTACGCGCGGAAGCACAAAGGCAAAAACGCCACAAAAGGGGACAAGGAAGCCCAAATCATCTGATGTGGAAGAATGTGCCCAGAGCTAGCTAGGACACGCGGACCTGATTTTTCTGCAATACCTGCAATTCAAAGGAAAAGTCAATGTTTGACTCTATGAACTTCAAATGGCCATAACTTTTGACTCCGAGCTCTGATTTTCACAAAATTGGACTTTCTGGAACAAGCATGACATCCTTTAATACTCATATTTTCACATATCTAGACTTTCTAGAACAAAATAAACATATTTTTCTCCAGTCGGTTAATACTCATTCCCTTGAATGATGAAAACGCCCGCTGACCTAAAATAGCCGCACACACTCGAGAAGCCATAACTTTTGCATTTCTTAATGAAATCGCACAAAGTTGGTACTGTATTGGAATCATGGCTCCGAGCCCAAATCATAGAAATCAAGAAATTTTGGATTTTACAAGAAATATATGGATATTTTTATAAAAAAATTTCGGGTTCATGACAGTGTTTTATTTGGTAGTTGGGAGTGCAATTAAGAGGCATGGTCATCATTCTTTCTCTGCTGCAGCACCTGGGATAGTATGGGGAGCATTTTTCAAGTAACATAAAATCATTTCACTCCATTTAGTTCCTCTTACAAGTGGTTGAAGGATAGATTTCAGGATTTCCATTTTCCCCTTCTCTCTCTCTTCTCATTTTCCTATAAATTGGAGTGTTGGGCTCATTATAAGAGGAGGGATTTTTCTTATAGAAAACCTCTGTCAAAATTTATTTATGAAGCCAAGGTGTTGTAGGCCCTTTCTATGGACTTGTTACATGGTGATCTAGGCCCTTATCTTGTAACAGAATGAACTGTGCATATCATGAAGCAATAAAATATAAGTTTGTGGATGCATCTTCCCCTGCTATGTTTTCTTGCATTCTTCTTACCCCTTCAACCTTGATTACAAGTGTATTGTGTCTATTTTATGCTCTTTCAAGGATCTATTATTATTGTGCATGTATGAAACATTGTTGTGAATGCATTTTCAGATTGTGGAGAACTGTTATCACCCCTTCTAGTATGCACTTTACTCCTAGTTTTCACACATTGGAAGACTACTCTCACACCCTCCTTTTCTGGTGTATCACCACTTTAGTGTAGGATTTCATTTTATGCATTCTCTCTCCTTGGTCCCTTGGAAAGTTAGATTAGAACAATTAGTTTACCTGCATTAGAGTAGATTGTGGCAGGTAGTTTAGGAGCAAGAACCAACTTTCTCTAGAGGTCTATCTCAAGTAGCAAGTCCCACAACTTGGAGATAGTACCCATGTTATCCAATCACATCATGAGTTCAAGTATATTCACTTTTGTAAACATATGGGTGTTGCGATTCGGTGATAACAATATTTCCCAAATCTTACGAGTCATTTGGATGGATTCTTCTTTCGTAAAATCTTAGGTATTAAATATCGTATAAGAGTTTAGTTTCAACACTAGGGGAATTCAAAATGATAAAGAAATAGATTAATAAGTTTGGAATGGTTTACTCTCCCATTCTAAAAAACATTTCAGTTAGTTTTATTTACTTTCTACCTATGTCGGTGGAATTTCATAACAAGGCGTTGGAAACCGCACCAATAAAGTAAATATTTTAGAAAAGTGGATAGTACTCGTGAAATATGTTATTACGATAATTACAAATTTATCCAAAAATTCACTTGTGGTGATTAGAACATATGTTTTGTTCTTTTTTTTCTCTATTTTCAAACCCCTTGCAAAATTTAGAAAAATTCATTCAAAAAAGTGTGAAAAATGTTTCTTGGACTCCTATAGCGGATATTATTTAGGGTGATCGTGTTCTCTGCTGACATGAGATGTCAAAATAAAATTAAAACCAATTTTATAAGATCTTTTAATAATTTATTTGAGGGCGTTACAGCCATACTTGGTCATTTTTAATATGGGACAACTACTGAAGAAATAGGAAATCCATTTTTATTTTGGCTTGTCGTTTAGTGATCCAAGGTGAGAAACTAAAATATACCACTACCAAAATCTAGTATTTTATCATTTCAATTTCTTATAACTAACTTATTTGCGAAAAATAATTTAGGATAAAAAAATTGAGTGTGTTTTGGAGGCCCGTGGTTAGTTTACAACAAAAAAATAGCCCAATCACAATAATAAGCTCCTAATAGGAAGTTGTAGTTTCAACCATGGTTATCAAAAAAAAGTATGTATATTACATTCGATTATCTATATATAAGATATTATAAGAGAGTTTAAAAAATAAATTTTTAATTTCGGATGCTTATTCTTGAAACCCATTTTGTTGCCACTTTGGATAAAATTGTTGAAATGTAATAAAAAAATCAATAATCGGCCCCGTAGAGGTGCTTCATGTTTGAGATATTCTAACAAGTTTTAGGTTTTAGATTTCCCATTAGAACATATGTATAATTATAATAGGGAATATGTTAGATGTGTTATTTATTCCATTTGGGTAATAGGCAATAAATTTGGCATACCCTTTTGTAGCCATTTATGCTAGATCATGCAAAAGGGAAATTGGGTACTATTGAACCATTTGGCATATGATGAAACTCTTGGAGGGTAAAAATATTATAATATTGTAAACATTTTCTGTTACGTATATTATTTATTGAATGATGTTACCCATATGAGTTAGGTTCTAGGAAGCATATTTTGGTGTTAAATGTTTTTGTTTGGTTTAGTAATTTGTGACACTATGAGAGGAGCCTTGGTCGTAGTATTGGAAATTATTGGTAATTTTATAAGTCTAAAGTGTTTAATTTATCCATAGGAAGAAAGGTAATATGTATATTTTTATTTACTTTTAGATTCACCTCTTAATTGGGTCATTATCTTTGGAATACTCACTTGCGAATGTTAAAAACATCTCTTATAAACCATGTGAAACCCATTTTGAATTGACGCAAGATAAATAGATGTACTCTATTTTAGAGCAACCTAATGACTTAAAATAGTTTTCAAAACATTAAAATTGGAATATTATAAATATAAATAAATTCTACTCATCGATAATATGTTACCCAAGCTCAATTTTATAATCCTCTTTATATGAAAATTTGCAAAATAATGGCCCATAAACTTGGCAATTTTATTTCTAAATTTTATGTCTAAATTAAGCATACTTGAGTGAAAATTTATTCATTCATTTCCTATTATTTTTCTCTAATAAAAAAATTATATGGATCAAATGGTTTTTATATCTTCTCGTCTGATGATTTTATATAAGGAGTTATATCATAGTTATTTTACAAAAAATTTGGTTCCACAATCAAAAAATTTGATACGCTCGATACAACATTTGGATATTTTTTAGGATACTTAGGTAATTATTATAATCCATTACAATTGTTCTTAGGCCTGACAAGTCCATCTAGGTATAATGGTCTCTTATTATATTTTGTCACCTAGAACAACACAATGTAACTTGTTGATATTTATTTCCATAGAAGGTACACTTGTTATAGTAATCCTTTATGAATTGGTAAAAGGACTATTACATATTTATCCTTATTTTTCATAAGGCTTAAATGTGGACATTATGACATTGTTAGGTTATCTTGTTTTGATGAAATAGTCTATATTACTTAATAAAATATTATAGTCTATCCACAAAAAATATGGGTGGTAAAGGGCACACCCCACGATCAAACTAGTGATTCTTTGGGAGAATAATGTTTCAGGCCCAAGGAGCAACAAAAAACATAAAAACTATGCCAAAAAAAAAAAAAAAAACAAACTAGGTCGCCGCAACAAACATAGAGGTAGGAGGCGGTGCGAGGCCCTTTATCCTCCAGGTTATTACCAGGAAGATCATTGCCATCTGGAAGGGTCGGTCGGCTGAAGCAAATTCTTCATCTTTTTTGTCCTACTGATCAGAAGAAATGGCAAGAGCCAACCGGGGGACTTTTCAAGAATCTAACCCATCCCACTACAAAGGAGGTGGGGAGTGGTGGTGGGAGCCCCAGCCACTGTGCTACGCGCAATGATGTGGGGATCCCCAACCACCGCGGTTGATAGGGCTCTGTTGATGCTCGAGTTACCACCTAGGAGAACAATGACGATGAGCACGATCAATCGACCAGCCTCGGGCATGATGTCCTCTCAAATGAACAGTCCTAGAAGGGGAGGTAGTGGGTTCTCATGCCATAATGCAAGGAGTGTTGGAAAAATAATCTAGAAGGGCCTGAGGGTTTCACACTTCTACCTCCACCTTGTGGGCCTAGTCCTGGAGCTGTAAGAACACATTCGAGATAAGCATGGCCTTATCATAATGTGAAAGAATGGAAGAAAATGTGGGATTAGAAAAACACCGAGAATTACATTATTTCCATATAAAAAAAAAGGATCTCCACTCTGAAAATATGCCACAATTGTGCAAAAGCATGGGGATTGGAAATAGAATCCCCTAACAAAGCATGTTGCTAAAGAAATGGAGCTGGTCTAAATGACCGAAAGAAATCATGGATCTAGACCCAAAAAGCTTAAGCTTTTGGGCAGTACTATAACAGATGTATGAGCATCTCAATGTGCCCACAAAAAGGGAAAATCCAAGGAGTAATCCTGTAATGAGCTAATATGCACCCAAGAGGGAGGCCTTGAAAAAGAAGACACCGAGAAAAATAGACTATCTTGGGCTGAAGGATTGCTTTCCAAACAATATGAAATATAGCTTCCGAGGAGGACCATACAGAATTGATGGACCATATGGAGTTAAGAAAGGCCACCATTGTCGACTTAGGGGTGAGCATAGCATAACCTTTTCTGGGAGTAATTTAAGAAAGGGGTATCTAGAAACCATTTCTAATCCTTCCACCAAGGCTTAAGAGAAAAAACACCAGCTTTATGAAGCATCTTAGCAAGAATGGAATCAAAAACTTCCTGATAAGACTCTCTGTCAGTCAAAGCAAGATGAAACTTGGATTTAGCTTCAGGCCAAGTGAGAAGTAGTTTGGAATTATTGTAAAAGATGTCTTTAATAGTGCGCAAGCCTCGATGATATAATTTAAGAGCATGAACCCAGGGAATTTGGGCAAGTGGCACATCATGAAAATTGATGAGAGGAGACCACCAGATGTTGTGGTAATTAATGGATAGCCCATTTCGGAAACCATCCCCTTCCCAAATTAAAAAGGGTTTGAGAAATTCCCAAGCTTTCCATATTCTTTTGACAACAAAGGTGCCCACAATCTTAACCAAGGCTTTGAGAATGAGCAGAATGTGAAAATCTAGCCCTTGCCAAGTTTCGCGCCCTTAAGGGGAGCCTTAAAAAATACAGTTGCGAATCAGTAGTTTCCAAGCTTTGTTATCGGTCTGCGAAGCTGAATGATCCACTTGGCCAGCGTACTCCCTGGCGGGCCAATGTCTCAGCCGGACCAAGACTGCCAGAATCCATAGGGAGCTAATAATATTCCTAAGAAACTTTATGAAAACATTTTCCAAGCTCCGAGCTAGCCCAAATGAAATCTAGGATAAGTTTCTCCAATTTCTTGTAAGAGGCTTTAGCCAGCACCCAACATGAAGAATAATAAACATGCGTGGTAGCTAATATCTTGGAGCAAATCTGAAATTTTCCTACCAAGTAAAAGGGGTTTAGTAATCCAGTACTCCAACTTGCGAGAGACCCTATCAATAACATACTACCAAAGTTGATTGGGAGCAACATCAAAAGCAAAGGGGATACCCAGAAATTTAAAAATTTCTCCATGCTAGATGTATTTCCAGTCATAACGATTAAGCCAACCAAGCTTGGGGAGAAAAGATTGCCTGAAGCACTGGGTATTTCTCCAAACATTGCATGGCATTGTTGATATTTGGCTATCTTTTTGAAAAAATGATTGTGTAAAAATAGAAATATTATCTCACCCTAACTCTCATTCTACAAGATAAATAACTTAAATTCATGGGCTCACTTGGTGAGGAAATATTTCATGCCAACATTAGTGATGATCCATTAAATATCAAGTAAACAAGGTGTTAATAAAAAAATATATAATAATTGGAAAACCCCAAGAATTCTATTTATAATTAAATTTATAACTTGTTCTTTACCACTACGAATAAAAATTACACAATTATAAGTAATTGGGAAAAACTAGAATATAATTATAAAAAGCCTTGACAATGAGAAATTGTTATTTTATTTCCATTTAAATTTAAATTTGACGTGAATATTAACATAATAAATAAATTAAAATTTCTTTTTACATTATTTTTATTTCGCTATGGTCTCCTAATCTACTGTTACACATTGTGTTTTCGTCATATGAAGTTGCCTTGATTTTTCTTTTCCTTCCTTAATACAACAAGTAAACATAATGTAAATAAAAGAAGTTTGAATTTTACGAAATTTTCTATATTTCTTTGGTTACTTGACTCTAGGGAGGATCTTATATAACATTTCAATCACCTTGGAGAAAAATTGCAGTTAACTTGTTAGTGATAAATTAATTAACCCTACATTATAAAAACTAAGAGTGGATATTATCTAAGCATCCCACCTACTTTGAGTGATTAAATCCTTTGAAATTAGTGTAACATTCAGTTAAACAATGTGAATATGAAGTTGATTTGAGACTTAGTTTTTAGGGTCCTATTGAAAACGTGGCCACATTATTTTTACCACTCAATTGGATAATGAATTTTATGTTTCTTATTTCATTACGGACTCATTCCTTTAATTTAAGGGAATGTAATTTCCCTTTTGGAATTAATGGGTAGATTGTGGCCTAAATAATTGTTTAGTTAAAATAATGTAGGTTAAGGATATTGAGAAGAATTTGGAGTCTACCTTTCCATTTGGAGAAAATATTTCATGGTTTCCTCTTGACCTCTTAGGGATAGTGTGATATGTGACAAGTTGCTTCAATCTTATCCAAGTAATAATTTGGTTATTTTCTTAGGAATCTTGATAGGTATTGAAACATCTTTTTATATACATTTTCAATCTAGATCATTCATGTTTTCACTTTTCTAAAATCACAAATGTTGACTTGTCTTGCTAAATGTCTAACACGAAAAATTGAAAAATTATACCATGAAAACTAAGCCCACACTAAAAATTTCGTCAATTGGGTAATGTAAACCTTCCCTAGCCATGTTTTGATTGTATAAACCCCATCATGTGTAGGTAAGCTAGTGGTAAGATGTTCATGGATTCTTTTTATCCACTTTGAAGGACCTACTCATGGAGGCCCAAAAATCCTAATTTTCAAGGCTTTTGCACCTAGTGCAAAAGTACATGAGTTGCAAAAAGTGAGCCACCAAGGGAAAACATCTCTTTCATCACTTAAATGACAACATGATCTGCTAGGTAAGTGTTTTCCATTCTCAACTCCAAGTTGGATCCTCTACATGACATACCTTACCCATGAAAAAAATTTCCACACCTTTTGTACCTTTGCACCTAATGCAAAAGTGCATCAGATATAAAAATGTGTGCCACCATGGAACCACCCCCTCTCTAATCACTTAATGACTCACATTTTCTTCATAGGTGTTGTTTCACACTCACTTGACTCCTAAAGCTTGTCGACCTTCTCATGTTGGCTACTCCCATGGTGCATTTCCTCCATGTTTCATCACATTTTCACCTTATGCCCCTTTACTAAATTTTGTAAGATACATGAGAGGCTCCCATACTAGTTTTGTTAACCCCTAACTCACCCTAAATGTAGGTTAAGAAGAATGTGTTCAACATGAGTCAAGGGGTGGGTTATCTTAACCATGGTTAATGTTTTAATATTTAAACTACACTTATCCATTTTGGATCCATTTTCAAAATATCTCTTCCATCTATTACTACTGTAACCTAGTCTTTTATAAGAATGTACCAATAAACCCCATGCCCAAAAGTACACTTTATCTCATATCTCACAAACCATTGCTCATATCTCCGCGAGATTCAAACTAAAGCTTCCCTACATAAATAAATTTGGAAGGATTTTTTGAATGAACTAATTACCACCCTTATCCATTTTTAATAGGAATTTCAAAATTTCAACCATGAAGAACTTCCTTCTTAGATATTTGGAGTTGTAGCGAGATAAATTAGCTAAAAAGTGGAGCATGAGATCCTCAATCAATTACCTTTCTTATAATAAATTTATTACCCCATCAAAATCAGTAGTATTGGAGTTATGAAAGAATTTTTTTTCTTCATTCTTCCCTTCCTGATAAAGAAACAAAAATACCTATAGGTTCACTTTTAATTTCATGAATATTAGGCCAAAAGAAACCCACAAAGTTGGAGCAAAATATCCTAGTGAGAAGTAGAATATTTTGAGACCTTTTTTCAGCCCAAATTGATACCCCATTTCCAATTTATATTTTAAGTACATCCTCATTCAAGATAATTAATAATGGTAGTTAGTATTAAGGACGAATGGATTCAAAATGCCAAGTTCATTCTCTAGGATGAAACATGCTCAAAAGTGTAATTCGGTGATATTGCCAAAACTAATCACCTAGGGCGAACTTACTGAAAATACAAAGTGTGTTGAAAGGGATAAAAATTTTCATGATTTTTCATCCACCATTCCTCAATAATTTCAAACTTCATCATGTTCGCAAAGGGTGGATAATGGAATTGTGCTTCAAGAATGAAAAGAGCCTTCTCAGTTCCCAATTTTGGTCAAGTGGAGTATTATGGTCTCGGTGTGATTATCACTTTTCTGTATTAGTATATCAAAGGCTTAAAGAATGTTCTATAAAAATCTAACCTTCACTCATCGTATGATAATATTTCTCCTCACCTCATCTCATTGATGGCTCCTTTTCCCCAAGCCCTGGAATATCAGGTTGAATTATGTAGGAATTGGTCTCAAGTTTCATCAAGAACTTGGCATTTTGTGAGGTATTACAATGTTCCAAATTTCAATAATTTTTTTCAAGTGAGGTAAATCACTCTTCATTTTCTTCAATGATCAAAGTTTCATCATTCTAGTGATTTCTTTAAGGATCCATTATTTAAAGAGTCAATCTTCATTGATAGAGAATCACCGCATTATAGAAGGTCATCATGGATCTAAATTCCATCTTCAACACCATCAATTCTTATCTAAATTGAGGGAAGATGCATCTTCATCCATTCCTTGGATAATTTCTTCCTATCCTCTTTCATTATTTATCCTCTTCGTCCCTCCTTTTAATTCCTCATTGGACATGGTCATGATGTTTTGTCTTATTCATTTAAGTGACAATGAAATATTTTTCACAATGTACAATTACTTTATCAAATTATATGATGGGTACTTAATTTCTTCTTTCATAGAATCGTGAAAATTTACAAGTTGAATAAAAATATGAAAAGTCGTGTGGGGGGTTAGAGGAAGAGTTAAATTATAAAGCTTAAAGGGAGATGACCTTCTCATTCTAAGAGGATGGTTAATTATTGTTTACTATATCCCATTTTGTTTCTAGGAACAAGTTCCTTTATTTCCTCTATTCTCTTGTTTATTTAAATTTTTTATCCATCTCAACTTATACTCCAAGAGCATTGTAAATTGTGCAACATGATGCAATAAAAATTTGAGTCTCTTTTTTATTGTTTATATTTCTAATGTGAATTATTTCTTTTGATAAATGTAAGTGAAATAATTTGATTTTAATGCAAATAAAATAAGCTATGAATTGTTTGGGTTAATATCCCCTTTTATTTCCCTCTCCTATCTCCTTCTCTAGGAAATTTTCCTCCCTTCTATTCGGTATAAGTAGTTTCCATAGGTTTATAAAATTATTCCTATGTGATCCTGGTCTATAGGACACCCCATAAAGTAGTTTACTTTATGTTTGTTTAATTTTTATTAGTAAATGGAGATGCCCCATTCAAGTAGAGGGACTTAATGCCAAAGCGTTTGTGAAATCCCATAATTTTCCATTACATTTTTTTTTTTTTTTGGCCAATAGGTTGCAATCCTAGTAAATTTTTGATAACCCTTGATGTTTTAAAAAAATAGTTGTTTGCTGTTCCTTGGCTCAACCATCAACATGTTACTTAAAATTTACATTTATGTTGTATATCCACTTACATGGACCATTGTAGAGAATTTAGATGATGATGTTAATCAACCTTCTTAGAAGCTACAAATTTTCTTGGTTAGCATTCTCTTATTTTTCCACACATTCGATTATGAACCAAGTTAGAGATAGCAAGACATGTTTGTTGAGAGTAACAACTATGTTGTATGATGTTATACGTTTGAGAGGTCAATTTTTTTCCTTCGTGTGAATTTTGAGATGAAGTTTTTTTAAGGTGAGGGGATGTATTGCCCACTTGTTTAGTTCTTTATTTTATTACTGATTTATCTTACTAATTTGTTTAAAAGAAAATCTACTACACTATATTGGAAATTCTATGGTGTTTTCATGGAACAAATTTTTGATATCGGTTGTGTGTGAAGCGTATAATGCCAATATATTATTGTGAATTTTATTGCTAGTTTTAGTGATGTTTTTATCGATATTATGAAGATGTGATTTAGATGGGTTTTGTTTAGTATACGATGGATGTATGTCATTCTAGATAAATATCATGATTACTAAGTATGGTGATGATATGATATATATTATCATGATGCAATTTAGCTAAACTATATTTTTCATCTACTATGGATGTATGCCATCTAGTTAATTATATCGACAGATAATAATTCATTTCCTAACTTGTATTTTTATTCTCTATTGATATAATTATTGGATGTATGTGGTATTCATTTCCTTGATTTATTGTACCGAGCGGGTATGATGTTTTTGAATTAAGTGTAAATGGTACGGGTTCACAAAAGAGAATATGGGACTCAAAGTTCCACCTCTAAGTTTACTTGATGTGGATCCATCTGTAAGAGGTCAAAATGCATCCAACACACACACACACACACTTTAAAAATAAATAAAAACTATTAAAAATAGTTTTATTCTCATTCCTAAATCAAAATAATCTTTTACAATATTACAATTTTCATTTAATGGTCTACTATCTCTAAAATACCATAAAATGCCACGAAACCCTAAAAAAATAAAAAAAAATAGTAAAACACCTCGGGGCGTACAATTTTTTTGTACAATAAATATTATCATAATAGAATCCATGCAGCAAATTTTTGCTTATTTTATAAAATAGAGAAAAAGATATTAAAAATCTAATTTATACATAACAAATCTTTTAGATCCATTTGAAACCGGTAGATGAATGAATTCGGATGAAAAAATGCAGAATGGCACCGAAAACTTTTCAAAAAAATATTTGTGGTATATTACTATTCAAGATGTAACTCCGTAGTAAATTTTATGATGATTCAATGGTCGAGATAAAAATTTATGGCCCTCATAAGTTAAGCTTCCTCATCATTCTTCCCGATTGAAAATAATTCTACTCATGTGGATTAAGTTGATCGAATTCATCCAGCTTTCCATTTTCAGTCTTCTTCAACACCCACTCGGGTATCCAAGTATTTTATTTATGGTGCAAACCTTCCTTTTGTACCAAATATTTGTAGTAGCTCCCATACCTAGAACTCGCTGTTTTTAGTTCAAAACAAGCATTACGCTGTCCATATTCTTCTTTGGAATATGTTGTTGATAGTTTATTTCTTCCTCCTCCATGAAATTTTCCTTATGGTTTGGAAGCTGATATAAATTAGAAAAATTAAAAAGTGGTGGAAATTTTTTTTTCTTAGATAGCTCCACCTTGTAGGCGGTATCACTCATTCTCTCCAAAATCATACATGACCCAATCTTATTATACATTAATTTATTATATGTAACCTTTGAAACCTATCCTTTATAAGATGAACCATAAACATATCTCCTACCTTAAATGTATTTACTTGTCTTACTTGAATCTACATCTACATTATATTTTTCGGTGCTAACTTTAAACATTTCCCTCACTTCTTCCTACTGACTCTAGAATGTGTTCTATAAATGCTTCTACATCATCACCGCTTTCATCTTCACAAAGAAATGCCATTAGATCTAGAAATCCCTTTGGGTTCTTACCATAAAAAAATATTTAAGGGATTCCTCCTTGATGATATGTTTACCGAGCTCTTATAAGAATACTCAACCTATAATAAAGCCAAATCCCATTGTTTCATATTTTCTCGATTATTCAACATAACGTATTTCCTAATATTTTGTTTACTACTTATGTTTATCCATTGGTATGGGGGTGATAAGAACTATTGAACTCTAGTTGTGTCCCCATTTTCCCCCATATAAACTTCCAAATGTGACTCAAAAACTTTGTGTCCCAGTCTGAAGTGATCATTCTTGGAACTCTATGCAATTGTTAACCATTTTTGGTCATCATGGTATAAGGGTATAAATTTTTTTTAGGTATCTCAGGTTCAATGTTATGTTGCGAAAACACACATATAACTAACAAATCAGCTTGTTGATCTGAAATAATCATTCCTTACATAGGAGTAATTTCATGCTATCGTCCTCACCATGATCATTCTTCATCCATTTAAGACTGTTGGAGGGTCTTGATAAGGACGGGAAAGGCATTGTACAAAATGAGTGAATATCATGGAGTAGTAAGCGTTCGGATTACACATTTGATATTATCAAAGGAAAGTATAGTTGCAAGGGGTGATCACTTACTCATTTATCATTTATTCGTTATGATTATAGAGAGATGTATCAAACACTTAAAGTTTCTAGATGTTCATTTAATTATGCAATGACATTAACATAAATGAAGTAAAATGCAACTTATTACATGAACATTTGTTTATATTCATAAGGAAGAACTGTACATTTGTCTCACACAAGTCGTGAGAAATAACTGAAATTAAAGGAATGCAAATAAAGGAGAAACTAAAAATGAAAAGGAGAAAAGGGACCTATCATTTATAGATGACTGGATCCCCTCTCGTGTTGCTGTTTCTCCAGCCTCGTCCACTACTGCTCCGCGTACCTAAAAAGAAGAAGGAGAAGGGTTGATTAGAGCTCAGGGTTTCTTAACTCATTTTTATTTACATATTCTAACGTATGTGCATCCTAAGAAGAAATTTGTGGAAATTAGAATATCTCATTCAAATAGCTGAAAAAGACAGGATTTTGAAAGCCGTAGGAACATGTACAAGCTAAAAAAAGATTTTAGAATCTAAGATACGAGGTGCAGGTTCCCATCAGTTTACTGAAGAAAACTTCCATATTTTACAAATCTAAAAGGATACAGATTCACAAGATACATTTTAGGTATCCAACAGAGTTCAATTTACATCTTTGCAAGAAGTACAAATTTTCAGATATGCAATTGAAACATTTTTATCAAAGCTACTGCCATACATTTGAAAGGGACTCAAAAAAATTGCAGATTTCTTAAACAGAGCAGCAAATATGCCCATAAAGTGGTATACAATAATGACAAAGTACAAATTTTTACCTTCAAAGATGGCCACCATACAGTTCTCAAAATATGATATGATTTTTGCAAGATATCATCAATTATTCATGCAAATACTTCAAGACATGTATCTATAAAAAGTTGTTATTCAAGTTTTAGCATATTATTCATAAATATGAGGTACATATGTGAGTTTCCAGAATGGTCGAGAAGAATGCAAGGAATATCACAAAACGGATTTTCTGATTATATCTGTGGCATACAAGCTTTAAGACATATACATGAGAATGTGTTTCAGGATCTTGTCTCAGAATTGACCAATAAATGAGAAATGTTAGACTTTTCCATATTTTATAGTATCTAAAAGTAAGGCAGATTTGCAAAGAGCGAGTTCCAAAACGTCCATCAAATACTAAGTCAAAATGCTACAAGGAGAAAGCAATGAGCCATTATAATCATGTCTTTATATTTGAAAAGAAGGCATTTTTAAGGTAGGTTCAACCAACGTAACATCATTCAAGCATCGAGTTAGTACATGTTGCAAAACAAGACAAGGAGATCAAGAGAGTCTCATCCCCTCAAGATCTACATCATCAAAAGAAGAGTCTATAATAATGTGTCTAACACATTAATATTTACCAAATTCACATCACACATCAAGAAAAATTCAGAGATGAAGTTTTCATACATATTTTTGGGATTGTCTAAACATGAAGTAAGTTTCAGATGAGAATGAATAACCCATAAAATCCACAGGTTACAAGAACACCCATGAGAAGTGAGTTATTCACCAAAACAGAGCACAACGAATTACAAGGAACTAACACATAAAATCGAATTAATGCAAGAGTAAAATGGCAAAGACTGGGATACTTGCTCAAAATCCTGAGTTTTAAACATCAAAAAGTTTAAATAGAGCGAGGAATTTAACACATGGCTTACTATTAAAAACTGAGCTGAGCTAAGTTAGGTATGGAAAATTAGGGTCGAATAATGCAGAGACAGGTGATACAACCGAGCCATGATTCAACAAGCATGAGCTATGTAGTGGATCATGTGCACATATTTGAAGGGTTGGACCTCGATACGCCACAACGAGCCAACAAGAATTAAAAGTAGAAATAAAAATAAAAAGGATTGAGTATCACCGTGTACCAGAGCTTATCTTAGAATCGTAAATTGCTTGTGAAGTGTGTTTTAAATCTTCAAATTTTACCAAGTTAGATAAGATGAAAAATTCACTTGAGAGATTTAGGGATTATGGGATACCAACAAAGGACTCTCATAAATACTTCATAAAAATAATATCTATTGGCTCCTCTCTCAAGGGGACTACTTAGGATTATGGGCAGCCTACTTAATTTAATCGACGACAGGTCATAAAGTCTATTCATAACATGATTTGATAAATTTATTTTATTTTTTCAAACAAATGTCATATATTACTGTTATCAATGAAATTATTTTAGTTTTACAAAGTGATTTTTAATTATTCTGAGTCATAGTCCTAACTCTTTCTTCTAACTTCGTCTATTGTTATAAATCAGTGTTTTGTAGTCATCAAAGGGATTTCCCTAAAGCGTGGGAAAAAAATTAGGATAAAACAAAGAGTATAATTGAGTTTAGTTTCCAAATATAGATACAAATTAAAAGTCTTGCACAAGTTTATTTGCTACTTTTTTCTTTGTGAATGATAATTATTACTTTGATTATTGAGTTGTTCTAATTGTTTCTTTCTAATCAAATAAAGTGTTTATGATGATTATTACACATTCTTAAATATTCCATGACAATTATAATATGAATTTATCTTTAAATTATGTTTACATTTCTCCTACTTTTTGTTTCTCATTATATCTTTCTCATTTATATATCGTTCACTAGTTTTCATTAACACACTTTTAGTTATAGTTTTCATTAACACACTTTTAGTTAAAACTATATATATATATATATATATATATATATATATATATATATAGTTTTCATATATATATATATATATAATTTTAGTAAATCATTATTCCTTCTTTAAATAATGATAAACCTCCTCGTGATTTCCCTCATTATTGGGGGAGGTATTTGTTTCCTTACTATTGAAAAAGCTCCTATTTTTACTTAGTAAAAATATCTATTTCTTTATTTTGATTGATAATTGTTGGAAAGATTAAGGACCATTACAAGAAAGATATAAGAATAAATCTTAGAAGAGTAAAAGAAACAAGTAGCAAAAGTCAAATAAACTTGACTCGAACACAAAAAAATAAAGGAGTAAAATAGAAACCAAATATCAGTCAGGAAGAATGAGATCTAAGCTTCATGTGCGCTGGTACTAAGTTCCGTTTTGAGGAGATTATTTTCTTATTTTGGACTACCGTCCACTCTTCCTTGTTGAGATCATTGTCGAATATGGCCCACATGGAATAATAACATCAATGGAGGAAATAGGCCTAAAAATGAATAAGAAATCGAGCCTTTTCCTCATCCAACCGGAGGGGGGTCGTAGAGGATTTGCTTGGAAAATTAGGATGAGGATTCGAAGAGGTTTCTCATCTAGAATGGGGGTATATTCGACCCTTGAGGGGCGGTTTTAGAAGAATCAACTCAAACTAATGGAGTTTCTCCTGTGTAGTGCAAAGGAAGAGAACCCTTCCACCAACCCATCTTAGTCCCTTACTTCGAGCTTGGATCACCCTTAATCCTTGATCAAGTGACTAGTTTTATAACACCTATGATAGTGGAAAGTTAGTTTTTAATAGTCCAGTCTTTGCGTCCATACCCTTTCACCGATCTACAAGTTAATCTTCTCAGAGAGGTCAAGAGATACATCCAAGTCCACGAATCCAAGCATAAGAGGTATGCAAAGCTGTTACAGTGGAAGCATCAACTCACAAACTCCCCTAGAGTATTTTCAATGGCTTCAAAGCATAGATCATACAAGAGTTACAAAGGCAGCCCCGAAGTGTGACCCACATTAGCACAAAATCAAAAGAATTAGTTAAAGCGTCAAACATTAGATGCCATAATTTTTTCATGTGACAATAATCTCCCCATAACAAAAATTGTTCATGACCAACATCACGATCTTCACTAGATTTGAAAATAGTGATAAAATAAGCTTTTGAGTAAAGATAAATCTTAACCTTACCCTTGATAATGGGTCCCCACTTCTCTATAATCCATTCGAAAAGATGAGAAATCTTCGACCATAGATCTTTGAAACGACATATGAGACCACGGTTTCCATAGTACTCTTCACAACTCACCCCCTGTTGGAAAAGGTCTTCATCCAACTTAAGTATGGGGATTCTAGGGTTTCCTCACCCTTTGTCCACTTTTTCCTTTTACATCTATTGCAAAAGAGGAAGGGACCTCGATTACCACCTTGCCCGGAGCGGTCTACGAAACCACGAGAGCATCCATGAAAGTCCCCCGATCCCAAATGGATTTTCCATGGTCGCGATAGTAGGATCAATGCGGCCGCCATTGATAGCTCCATCATCCTTCGGGTTATGGTTAGGGAATGATGTTAAGGGCATCGTCAAGGTTATTAATCTTTAAAATTATTTTTCCAAATTGTTTTGTCATTAATCGAGGGGATGGTCTTTCATTTTCTCTACAACCTATAACACTACAACTTTAACCATGAATGCCTATATGTGGAAATTGATTGATGTTTTAAATAAATATTGACTCATTAAAAACACCAATATATATATATATATATATATATATATATATATATATATGAAACTTTTATGTTTTGCATGGAATGTTTGTATAAGTGATGTTAATTTTCAATTGTATAGTTTGAGAATTAAACCATGCTAATATAGATAGAAGAGGTTCTCTAGTATATTATTTAAATTTTATTCAAATAAAAATAAAAGAAAGGATAATAATATTTTATATAGGTTATGGTAATCATCGAATACAACTAAAAGAATATTTTCTTAATATAACAAGGTGGAAGATCCATAAGATTCAATCTTCAATCTTGTAGAAATATTGAATTTAATACTAAGTATATAAAAGAATAATAATATCATGAAAGGTGTAAGCACACATTTTTTTAATTAAATGTAAATAGTTTTTTAAAAGGACTGCACCTTGTGCACATAAGGATTGTTGACCAAAATAAGCTCACACTTATTTTTGGTCAACTAACACCATTTTCACCTTTTTGTGCTTCATCTAAATAATTATATATTTTAAGCACTTAAGGTCCCTTGAGAGCATTTACGTAAGATAAGGAATTTCTTCCCATTTCGAAAATATAAAGAAGTCCTTCCAACTCCTCATATTTTCCAAGCTACGAGCCGGTGGGCCTTAGAAGGGTTTCTTGCCAAAATCGGGTCGGCGGGCCATGGGAATACTTTTTGCCAAATGGGAAGATTGCAGACCGGTGGAGCAGCCGTAGATATTTTGGCATTTTTGCACTTTTTGCAAAAGGCACAAGTTATAATTGTGGGGTCACGGGCCATTGAAGGATTTCTTTTCTGAGTGTAAAATGCGAGCCAACGAGGCCTAGGAATGTATTTTCACCAAATGTTGAGTCGCGGGGCTGCAGGAGTTTTTGCACTTTTGTAATTTTTAGAAAAAGGCAAAAGTGTATTTCGGGCCAGCGGGATCTGTTTAGCAAAACTTGCAACATGGTCAAAATAATAAAGAAGATAGATTCGGCAATTGAAGATTCTAGGACGGGCAGAAGGAGCAACACATCAACTCGGCGCATCTTCAAAGGTAATGTCTAAAAGGCGAGTCCCAAACGAGTGCCAACCCACCACATAATCAAGGTCTAAAAAGTGGGTCTCATTGGCTCGAATCGGATAAGTAAAGAATAGACCCATGGAGGGTGCCACGTGCCTCATTGGCCCAACTTCAGAAGTGAGACCCAAGGAACAGTCATTGATTGAGTGCCATTTCTCCATGTGTCTAGGGTACAACATAAGTCAAATGGGCGGCGAGCTCAAATCGGCTAATCGGTGAAGAGCTAGTCGAAGGAGCCATAAGTCTCATTGGCACAAATTCAAAGGCGCTAATGGAAGGAGCTAGTGGAATGAGTCTCATCGGTGCAAATTCAAAGGTGTGACCCAAAATAGAGACTCAAACAAAGGTAGAATCAAATGTCAAAAATTATAAATAGAGGCGAGGCTAGCGGAAGGAGACACGAGTCTCTTCGACACACTTTCAAGAGGTGAATCCAAAGGTGGTCCCCAAACATGCACTTGCTCAACACATCATTGGGGAACATGAAAGGAAGAAGGTTGAATCAGCTAAGGCCTCCACGTGTCTCGTCCTGAAAAATTCAAAAGAAAAATTTGGGGGCGAGTTTTGAATTAAGCATGAAACCTCTATGTGTCTTGGGTCGGGCGAGTGTCTCTACCAATAAGAGGGACTCAACAAGAATAGAGAGGAAACCAAGCGAGGCTCGTGAAATCTTCCACGTGTAAGTTTGACACAACTTCAAGAGTGAGAGGAAGGGGCCGAGCCTTCAAAATGGGTAGGGTTGTTCGGTGGACCTTGCGCAAATAAAACCCAAATATGAAGCACCTTCATACAACCATATATTTTGATTAGAAGCTCAAAATTGAGTGGGAGAGAATGTTTTGGAAATATCTTGTTGCCGGATTCTCTCCCACCACCATAACATTTCAACCCACCATTATCGAGGCCATCAAGTCTCCCACTTACCACCATGATAAAGAAAGACTGGGCTTCCTTATTTGCATAGTAAGGGACAACGATGGGGGCATGGATGTTGTAGCAAGACTCATCATTGTAGTAGGTTGATTCAATGCTCTTCCAGGGGTGGTTGGAGTAGGGTTCAATTTCTTCCCTCATTTCTCTCTTATTCTTCATATATATAGTAAAGGAGGGGCATATTTCAAGGGGTTGGTCATCTTTTTTCTCTTACCTCTCTCTCTCTTTCTTCCTATTTGTGAGGAATCACAACACCCCGAATGGCCTAGTATTTAGTGGCACATTTGGTGTCATTGCACAAAATTGGAAGATCTCTCAAGATGTGGGACTTGCAAAACTTGAGATGGACCTCCAAAGAAGGTTGGTTCCTACTTCCTAATCTACCTGCCACAAGCTAGTCCAGTGCAGGTAGAAACTCACTAATCCTAATCTAACCATTCCAAGGGGACAAAGAGAGAGAGAAAGGGTGAAAGAGATCCTATACTAAGCAGTGATACACCGAAAAGGAAATGGTGAGATACACTACGAGGAGAATGAAACATGTAAAAGGGGACTGAGGGAGGTTAGACATAAGTGACATAGACCCAGATCTAAATCTACCATAAAAACTCCATGAAGAATGACATCTTACACCTACAAACATGAAATACATTTACAGGGGGAGCAAACACAAGATAGAGAGGCACGGGAAACAACAAAACAATGTCAAGGGTTGAAACACCCCACAAAACATGATTTTATTGTTCTATAAGGTGCAAAACTATTACATGGGTGCTCAACAGCAAAAAATATGCTCACCAAGTGTAGGGGAATGCCTACAACTCAAGTGGAGTTGTTAAACAACTTTGATAGGGTTTCCCTACATCCCAAAATGTCTCCCCTCTTCTCAAATGAGAAGTTCTTACAATATATAGACGATAAAAACCAAAGGGAAATAAAAGACACCTAACTTTGTTCTTAAATCTCACTTACCAACATTCAATGCATGCTGCAGATGCACCCACAATCTATCAACTCTACCTACTATGTCTTTCTGGTGTGTTGAAGATGGAAGAAAGATGTATCAAATCAAATCTTATCTGGTAGCTAACGTAATCGGATTCAAGTATTAATAGCCTAAAATACATTTTCCCATTTTTCACCCACCTAACCTCATCAAAATTAAAGTTTCAGGATCTCATGGCGTAGATGAGGTCAAGATCTTTCCAAAAAGTCTTCTCCGCCCAAATCTAATCTTCAAATCAAAAGATATGGCCGTCCAAAGATCACGGTCTTGGGCACGCAATATTTAAAAGAGTCTGTTTGTATTAGGTTCACGTGGTAGCCTTATGCATCTTGGAGATTTGGCTCCTTCCTTTCACTTTTCAAATCATGCTAGATTGATACGTGGCAGATTTTGCAAAATTCTTTGTGTTCCTTTGTATTTTTCCTGAGTCCTTCCTATTGGAGGAGACACTGTGTCTTACCCAAGACACGTGGAGGCTTCGCGCTTGTTTGGAAACTGCCTAATTTTTATCTTTGAAGTTACACGGTTGGGATACATGGAGGCCTCTGTGGGATCTTGGATTTTTCAACTACCGATCTTACCTTTTTCAGAGTCTCTCGGACACGTGATGCATTGGTGCTCATTTGGAAACTACCCTCAGATTTTACATTTGAAGTAGCGTCGTGCTAACACTTGGCTCCTTCCACTGGTCTATCTTTGCTTAGAATTTTTAATGACCACTTCTACCTTTTTGGATCTAGAACACATGGAAGGCCCATGCTTGTGTGATTCTCCACTTTGGATCATACCTTTGAATTTACGATGATGTAACATGTGGCATCATCTATTTGCTCTCTATACTTAGCCGATTCGAGCCGATGCCTTTCATGAGACCCTATTTTTTACCCCGTTGGATCTTAGACACATGGAAGCCTCATGCTCTTTTGGAAACCAACTCGAGGATTTTACCTTTGAAGTAGCTCCAATTCAACATGTGGCTTCTTCTGCCGTCACTTTTATACTTAGTCATTTTAGGCGAGCTTTGTCCCCTTTTTGACTTTTTAGCTTTTGACTCTACCCCTCCTCGGACGTGGGATGCAAGGAGGCCCGACACTTGTTTGAATCTCGGCTTTGTCTTCAACCCTTGAAGGTGTACCATTTGGACACGTAGCAGCTTCTGTTATCCTGTGACTTTTCAATTGCTGATTTGGGCCCGCTCTATCCCTCTTTTTCAATTTTACTATGTGGTGGGCCTACTCTCATTTTGAAACCCGCTATTTGGATGTGTCTTTGGAAATGCATTGATTTGATACATGGAACCTTCTCGTGAGTCTCGTTGTTTTGCCCAGGTTGGTGACCGTATACGGCTAAGTCTAAAAACCTTGATCCTTTCATGTTTTCTTTCCTATCAAGCTCTAGGTTTCTTTTGACATTGTTTGATCATTTGCAAACCTTGATCCTCCATTGTAGAGTCCCATTGTTACCTCATTATTGGATTTGAATGTGATTTCTTAAGACATAGCCGACCCTTTTGTTTTCTTCTATGTGGGGTCGTGTTTGACCAATTTTACCAGGGGGAAAATTGGGATAACAATTTGGCAACTCATGGGGACATCTACCTACTAGATGAAGGGACCAGTAGCCTTGAAGCATCTATTGGGTGTGGAGTCAAGAATGATAGCCTGATACTGATCCTTTTTTCTTTAAAAATTCTCCTGATTACTGCATTCCACTCACCTTGAACTCACCTGCTGGGGCTTTACCTATTCCCGAGAATGGGTTGTCTTGAATTTGATTTTAATTGCTCTATATTTTTGTTTCATTTGAAACTAGCAACGATTCTGAGAAACTATGGGACTCCCTATTGTGAATAGTGAAGGGCATGTCATCTCGCACCTCTAGAGAAATACAAAAAAACTTATGTACAAAAATAAAAAAATATACATGCCTTCAATGAGACATGCAGTGTGTGCACAAGCACTTCTAAACCCACTCCTACACTAATCCTAACAAATAAAAGATTAAACAAAGCCTACCATTGGCAGGGAGAAATAGCTTCCCTTTCTCAAAAATTGGGACCATGTAGTTGATTTGGTATTGGACATGGTCAAAAATGAGAGTAAAAAACCACCTTGCAGATGGTGTCTCGCCCTCCTCAAAGTATCAACAAACACAATGTACACCTCCTAGAGTTGTTCTACACTTGGGTCTGGGAGGCGCTGCTGCTGACCTTTGGTGCTTTGTAGCTCAACCTCATGCTCTGAAATGAGCATGACCAGTGGTAACTCTCTTGGCTCTAATGAAGCCAAGTACTTGATTAGGCATGGTCTGATCCTTTGGATGTGCCCCTTGCTCTAAATTTCAACTCCAAGAATAGAGTCTTCTTGCTGACCTTCCTAGATGGATGGTGTGAGAGGGATGATGACATCCTCTTTCCTTTTCCCTTCCTTCTCTATAGAGGAACATGGAAGATTCATATCTTCCAACCTTAGTTCCAAAGGGTTACTATGAAGTATAGGTTGTTGTCCTTGAATGCTCTCCTTCATGGTAGCAGGTTCATGTGCTTGGAAGGTGGAAGATGGAGGAGAAAATTATGTGATCTCCATGGGATCCTCTACATCAAATCAATCCTCCAACTCGAGACAGATAATTTTCCTCCTTGTTGTCTGCTGCATGTGGTTAACCTCCTCCATGGTGTCCTCCCGATCTGCAACCTACTAACAACTGTTCCACTCTTCTTCAAACATGAATTTTGAAAGGTGAAGTTATTCTTCGACATTAGAGATTGAGGGGGATGAAGTGGGAGGAATAATTGAAGGTTATTCTATGGCCTGCTCTACACTTGGAGCCTTTCAAAATGTATGGTCCTCCACAACCCAAAATTTACTCCTCTTCTTTTGAATTTGGAGTAGCTCCTTCTTCCCCATCTTACGTTGTAGCTAGAGCTTCCACCACTTGTGGTTCAACCTCAGCCTCCTTCATAGGTTTAACCAATAAGGGAATATTTGTAAACTCAAATCTAGAAGACCAACTCTTCAAATTTTCTGTCATTTATTCTCTTTTCGGTTCCTCTTCTTGTTTTTCTCCTTGGATGGTATTTGGGATCTCTTCTCAACATGGACTTGGGAAACAGAGAGGAGTGGTGGATGGGGTCTCCACAAGTTGTTTCCTTATTTTTGGTGGAGGGGAAGTCATTTCTTTTGGATCTTTTGGAAGGGATTCAGATTTGGAAGGGAAAAGGGAAGAGGAGAAAAGATGAGATAGAAGAATAGAAGATGGAGAAAAGGAATCAAAAATTGGGGTAGCAAGCGAGGGGATTGACTCTTGATCATGCTGAAATGATGGAGTTTGAGAAAGAGAAAATGAAGGATAGGGAGCTGGTGGTTGACTTACCCATTGACAAGGTTGTCTTATGTCTAACTCATAAGGCTCAATCTCCTTAGTCCATTGCGTAAGTTGGGGTAACATTTCAATCATGAAGTTAAAATTCACTTGAGGGTTGTAATGTCTTGGCATAGGGTTGGCCCATGGAAAAAGTGCCCTATAGCAAATTTTGAATGCCTTCATCTATGCTATAGCCCTAGAATGCACCATGCTAGCCTCTATTCTTTGAATTTTCTCTAGTAGATTAGCAATTTCCATGTATTTGTTATCATCATATGCATCCCCTTATTCTTGATAGGCTCCATAGCCAAACTGGTTTTGACCCTACTCATAATGTTGATCTAGAGGAGTTGAGAAAAGCATTGGAGGTGGACAGCACTATTGTTGCTATAAGTGTGAGTTCCAAGAAGGAAATGAAGTCATGATTGCACAACTTCATGAATAGTAGAAAATGAAAGATGTGGAAAGAAAATGGATGAAACTAGATGGGAAAAATGTCTACAACTTCAAAGATTGGTTGTTGACAAGATGGAGTTGCTAGATGTGCTTTGTAATTGCCTCATAAGGATGAATCTTAATAGGAACACAACATCCTGCTAAGATGAAGTGGTAAGGTGCTTCAAACCTCTCCCACTGGGCATGCCAAATCTATTAGTGTAGTCGCATGGTGGCTTAAGATTTTCTATTGAAATGAGACACCTTGGAAAGATGAGAGATCTAACCTCAGTGTCTCACCCAAAGATTCCAAAACTGTTAGTGTAGAATCATAACACCCACGAATGTGCTTTGAGTCGAAGTGGGGCATTTGGTGTGATTGCACACCATTGGACCATATCTCAAGCTATGGGACTTGCAAACCTGAGATGGACCTCTAGAGACGGTGGTTTTGCTTGCTAATCTATACATCATAAACTACTTTAGTGTAGGAAAAGCTACCCTATCCTAATCTAACCATTTCAAGGAGACATGGAGAGAGAGAGGGTGAAAGGGCCTACACAAAGTGGTGATACATGAGAAAAGGAAGTGGTAAGATACTCTACTAAGGGAGAATTAAATAGTGAAACGGAACTCAAGGACGTAAGATACAAGTGACACGGACCTAGATCCAAATCTGCCATCGAAACTCTAGGAAGCATGAAATATTACACCTGCAAACATGAAATACATAGACAAGGAGAAAACAAAAGATAGAGAGGCATAGAGAGACAAAAAAACAATACCAAGGGTTGAAAGATGCCAAAAAACAAGATTTTGTTGCTCTATTAGGTGCATAGACTATTACATTTGTGCTTAGAGGCACAAATACGCTTAGGCATGGGAGAAGGATTACAACTCAAGTGGAGTCCGAAAACAACTTTGACATAGTTTCCCACATCCTAGAATGTATCTCTCGGTGTGCCAGCTTAACCATTAGTGCAAAATCACGCACCCCCGGATGGTCTAGTTATGAGTGGGGCATTCAATGCGATTTCACAACATTGGACCATCTCTCAAGTTGTGGGACTTGCAAAACTTGAGATGGACCTCCAAAGAAGTTTGGTTCTTGCTTCCTAATCTACCTACCACAAGCTACTCCAGTGCAGGTAGAATCTAACTAATCCTAATATAACCATTCCAAGGGGACATGGAGCAAGAGAAAGGATGAAAGAGAGCCTACACTAAGTAGTGATATGCCAGATAAGGAAGTGGCGAGATACTTTTCGAGGGAGAATGAAATAGGGAAAATAGGACGAGGGAGGTTAAACAGATGTGACATAGACCCAAATCCAAATCCACCATGGAAACTCCACAAAAATGGCATCTTACACTGCAAATGTGAAACACATACATAGGAGAAAACAAAAGATAGAGAGGCGCAAAAAAACAACAAAACAATGTTGAGGGTTGAAAGATGCCACAAAACATGATTTTATTGCTCTATAAGGTGAAAAACTATTACATGCGTTCTTAGAGGAACAAATATGCTCGCCAGCAAGAGGAGAATACTTAAAACTCGGATGGAGTTGGGAAACAACTTTGACAAAGTTTTCCAACATCCCAAAATGTCTCCCCTCTTCTCAAATGAGAAGTTCTTACAAAATATAGATGATGAAAACTAGAGGGAAAGAAAAGAAAATTGACTATGTTCTTAAATATCAACAACCAACCATCAATTCCCACTGCGGATCCGCCCACAATCTGTCAAGTCTTCTTGCTATGTCTATCTAGCGTGTTGAAGAAGGAAGAATGGTGGATCAAATCAAATCTGATCTAGTAGCTGAACCAATCAAATTTTGCATCAATGGCCTAAAAGACATATTTATGTTTTTCACCCACCTAACCTTGTTAAAATTAAAGTTTCAGGCCCCCACGGTTTAGAGGAGGTCGAGATATTTCAAAAAATTCTTGCCCCACCCAAATTTGAGCTTTCGGTGAAAAGATATGGCCATTTGAAGGTCAAGGTCTCGGGCATGCAATATTTAAAAGTGTCTATCTATACCAGGTCCACGTGGTAGCCTCACACATCTTAGAGATTCAACTCCTTCCTTTCACTTTTGAAATTATGCCAAATTAACACGTGGCGTCTTCTACGAGACTCCTCTGTGTTCCTTTGTATTTTCTTGAGTCCTTCCTGTTTGCAGAGACACTGTGTCTAACCCGAGACACATGGAGACTTCGCGCTTGTAGGGAAACTACCCCGCTTTTATCTTTGAAGTTGTGCGATCGGGATACGTGGGGCCTCCACAGGATCTTGTAATTTTCAATTGTTGATCTTACCTTTTTGGTCTGGGACACATGGTGAATTGGCACGCATTTGGAAATTGCCCCCAAATTTTACTTTTCGAGTAGCGTTATGTTGACACTTGGCTCCTTTCAATCGGGCTTGTCTTTGATTTGAATTTTGAATGACACCTTATTTATTTTCAGCCTTTGGAACATGTGGAAGGCCCACACTCGTCTGAGTCTTCACTTTGGATCGCACCTTTGAATTTGCATTGATGCAACACGTGGTGCCATCTGTTGGTTCTCTATACTTTTCCGATTCAAGATGATGCCTTTCTCAGACCCTTTTTTCTACCCTGTTGGACCTTAGACACGTGGAAGCCTCGCACTCATTTGGAGCCCACTCATGATTTTACCTTTAAAGTAGCACCAAGTCGACACATGGCATCTTCCGTCAACACCTTATACTTAGTCATTTTAGGCGAGCTTTGTCCCCCTTTTCTACTGTATTTAGCTGTTGACTTTGCCCCTCCTTGGACCTAAGACACGTGGAGGCTTGGCACTTGTTTGAATCTCTAACTTTTTCTTCAACCCTTTAAGGTGCATGTTTTAGACACGTGGCATATTCCACTGGCCTGTGACTTTTCAATTGCCAATTTGGGCCCACTCTGTCCCTTTTTTAAAATTAGACTATGTGCTTTGAGCCCATGCTCATTTAGGAGCCCACTCTTTGGATGTGTCTTTTGGAAATTTGATAAGCTGACACATGGCACCTTCCGCGAGTCTATTGTTTGGCCCTGGGTCAACTCGTATGTGGCTAAGTCTGAAAAGCTCGAGCCTTTCCTATTTTCTTTCCTATCAAGCTCTCGGGTTTCTTTCTACATCGTTTGATCCTTTGCAGACACTGCTCCTCCATTGTAGAGTCCCACATTACCTGATTATTGGTTTGAATTTGAGTTACTGAGGACAGAGTTGACCCTTAGGTTTTCTTCTATGCGGGGTCATGTTTGACCAATTTTACCTTGGGGGAAAAATTGGGATAACACTTCCTTAGGTTATAATGTTCGATCTAAGCTTCCTCTCATGGCTCTGTAATGGCATTTTATTTCCTCTTGCCCACTGATGATGTACTTGTTTGAACTCATGGAGCACTAAAATATGTTTTATGATGCATCTTGTCCATCCTTCCTTATTTTATTATCTCTTCTTTCCTCTCATTATTGTAGGGTATACATGTGCATACTTATGATGTCTCGATGTAGGTTTTGGGAGTTGTGTTTAATGGGTTGAAGTGGTGTTCTATGTGACATTCATCTTTGGTCTATGATGCATCTGTCCATCCTCTCCATTGCTCACCTCTCTCCACTTCAGGAAGTTGGATTTGTGATCAGCCACTTCCTTTTCTAGTGTATCACCGCTTAGTGTAGGCTCTGTTTTTATGTATTTCTATCTCTCCCTATCTCCTTGAAGGTTATATTAGGATTAGATATTTTTCTTGCACTACGATGGCTTGTGCCGTATTTTAGGAAAACAAATTCGACTTTATTCGAGAGGGCCATCTCAAGTCTGCAAGTCCCATAGCTTGAGAGATGGTCTAGTATTGTCCAGATCACACCGGATTCCCCACTCAAATCGAGGCCATTCGGGTGCGGTGATTTTACACCAACTATTTTGGCGAGCCCAAGGTGGTATAGGTCTAAAGCACCTTACCACTTCATTTTATCAATATGATGTGTTCTTGGTGAGATTCAGCCCATTGAGGCACATGCAAAGCACATCTAGCATCTCCATTTGGTCAACAACCCATTTTATGAGTTACAACCTTCTTCCCATCCATTTCCACCCATTATTCTTTCTGCATATTTCACTTTCTTCCATCCCATGAAGTTGTGCAATCATGACTTCATTCCTAACTTGGAACTCACGCTTGTAGTAACATAGTGCATTCGACCTCCAATGTATTCCACGACTCCTCCAGATAAGCATTATGATCAGATTCAGAACCATTATGCTTACCCATATGAGTAGTGTCAAAGTTGGTTTAGGGATGGAGCTTATCAAGAATAAGGGAATGCATAGAATGGTTACAAGTACATGGAGAATGTTGGTTTTGTAGAGAAGATTCAAAAATTGGAGGCACGCATGGTGCATTCCATGGCTACACTCAAATGAGGTTATTCGGATTGGTTACAACACACCTTGTCCATGGGTCGACCCTTTTCCAAGACACACTATAGCCCGTAGGAGAAGCTTGAATTCATGATTGAGATGTTGCCCTAACTTGCACAGTGGGCTGAGGAGATAGAGGTCTACGAACTTTGTGTCAAGGAGCCTTGTCAATGGGTAAGTCCTACACAATCATCTAGTGATTTCCTCTCCATTCCCCAAGCAACACCATCTCAACCCGAGCTTCAGTTTCAAATCTTCTCATCTGCTGCCCCAAGCGTTGGTTTCTCTTCTCCATCCCCTAGACTTCCATCTCACCTCAATTATTCTACCCTTTTCCCTTCCGAATCCAAATCCCCTCCACAAGAGCCAAAAACAATGTCTTCCGCTCCACCACGACAAGGAAACAACTAGTGGAGACCCCACCCACCACTCCTCCTACTCTCTTAAGTCCATGTCAGGAGAGACTCCAAAAAAAGGTCAAGGATAGAAACACGAAGAAGATCTGGACAAAGAAGAGATGATCAAAAACTTGGTAAGCTTAGCTCTTAGATTCAGAATTACAAAAATTCCGTTGGTTAAACCCATGGAGGAGGCTAAGGTCAAGCCACAAGTGGTGTAATCTTCAGCTACAATAAAAGCACGAGAAGAAGGAGCTACTCCAAATCCAAAAGAATAGGAGTGCATTCCGGGTATGGAGGAGAACCATACTTGCTTGAGGGCTCCAAGTGTGGTGCAGGCCAGAAAAGAACCTTTAGTTCTTCCTCCCACTTCATCCCCTTCAAGATCTAATGTTAAATAAGAGTTTGAGCTTTCAAACTTCATGTTTGAAGATGAGGGAAACCATGGTGAGAAAATATTAGATCTGAAGGACACCATGGAGGAGGTCGAGCACACACAGTAGGAAAACGAGGAGGTAGATTATCTGTTTGACTTGGAGGAGTGGTTTTATGGAAAGGAGTGCTAGGATATCACATCATTTTCTCCTCCATCATCCACCTTCCAAGCACATGAGCCTGTTTCCATGAAGGATAAAATTCAATCGCAACAACCTGCATCTCACAACAGCCCTCTGGAAATAAGGTTGAAAGATATGAATCTTCCATGTTCTTCACAAGAGAAGGAAGGGAAAGAGCAAGAGGATGTCATCATCTCTTCCACACCATCCACCCAGGAAGGTCAATAAGAAGACTCCATTCTTGGAGTTGAAGTTTAGAGAAATGGGCACATCCATCAGATCAGACCATGCCCAATCAGGTACTTGGATTCATTAGAGCCAAGGGAGAAGCCAAAACTAGTCATGCCCACTTCAGGGCATGAGGATGAGTATCAAAGCACCAAGGGTCACCATCAACACCTCCAGGATTCCAATGTCAATCAAATTGAGGAGGTATTTTTTATTGATGTTGATACCTTGATGATTTGGGTGGAGGATCAGCTTATAGTCAGTTTTTCACTCACACAACCAACCATATTTAGTGTCAAATCATTTTCATGGCTACCCCTCTTGAGAAAGGGAAGCTAATTCTCCCTTCCAGTTGCAGGATTTGTTTGAGTCCCCTTTCTCTCTGGCTAGTGTAGGAGTAGAAGTAGATTTTTTGTTTTAGTGAAGAAGTGCTTGTGCACACTCTGCATGTTCCACTTAGGGCATGTATAATTTTACCCTCTGTATATAGCATGTCATGGTGATTTGTTGCTCTAGAGGTACCATGTGTTAGGCCCTTAGGTATTCACGGTGGGGAGACCTATAGTTGCTTGTAACACTCGCTGATTTCAAATTAAACAAATGCAAAAAAACTAAAATCAATTTTCGAGATATTCCATTTTTAGGGACAACTGAACGCCCCAAATCATTAAAATTTTCTACTCTCAGAACCTCATTTATATGATTTTCATATGAAAATTGAGAGTACAGACAGTGGGGCAAGTTCATGGTCACCAAGCGCAAGTAGTCGTGTTCATGATTTTATGGACAAGATCGTGCAGACCATCATTCATGACTCCATGCCTAATGGATGCTTCAAGGACACTGATCATTTCACCTAGCAGGCGGGTGATCCCAATGTGTCGCCAAATTTGTTACCAAAATAAGCTCACACTTATTTTTGGTCAACTAACACCATTTTCCCCTTTTTTATGCTTCAATTTGAATTTTTATATATTTTAAGCACTTAAGGTCCCCTGAGAGAATTTCTATCAAACATGAAATTTCTTCCCATTTCTAGAAATATAAAGAAGTCCTTCTAACTCCTCATATTTTGCAATCATGGATGGGTAGGCTTTAGAAGGATTTTTGTCAAAAGCAGATAGCGAGGCCTAGGGAAGAATTTTCACTAAATGGGAAGATTGCGGAGTAGCGGGAGATATTTTGGTGTTTTTGAACTTTTCACAAAAGTAAAAGTTATAAATGTGAGCCGCGAGGCCGGGAACGATTTCTTTTGCTTTGAGTGGAAAATGTGGGCCAAAGAGGCCGAGGATGTCTTTTCACCAAATGTTGAGTTGTGGGGTTGAGGAGTTTTTCCACTTTTGTAATTTTATCGCAAAAGGCGCAAAGTTAATTTTGGGCCCATGGATCCATTGTTAAAAAATCACCACATGGTCGAGTAAAAAAGAAGAAAGATTCGGTCATTGAAGAGTTTAGAACCAAAGGTGGAAGGAGACACGCATCAACTCAACACATCTTCAAAGCTCAATCTTGAAAGGTTGTCCCAAACGAGCGCCAACCTGCCACGTAGTCAAGGTCTAAAAACAGGGTCTCATCGGCATGAATTGTCTATGTAAAGAAAATACCGCATAGGGTGCCATGTGCCTCATTGACAAAACTTCATAAGTGAGACCCAATGGATAGTCCCTAAATGAGTGTCATCTCTCCACGTGTTTAGGGTACAATAGAATTCAAATGGGTAGTAGGCCTAAGTCAGATAAGTATAGAAGAGTAAGTGGATGGCACCACGTGTCTCATCAGTGAAAATTTAGAGACATGACCCAAAGCATAGACTTAAACAAGCGTTGGCCATCCACGTGTCTAGAGCACGGAAAGGAAGAATTGGTCATTGAAAATTGTAAATAAAGGCAGCCCTGAAAAGAGCCACGTGTCTCTTCAAAGATTGCACTTTCAAGAGGTGAATGCAAATGCGGAACCCAAATATATGCCAACTCTCCACGTAGTCAAGGATCGAGAAAGGTAGAACGCTAAATCATCTAAGTACAGTAGAGCCTGTGGAGGCCTCCACGTGTCTCATCCACACGACTTCAAAAGAAATATTTGGGGGAAGTTTCTAAATAAGCATGAAGCCTCC
This sequence comes from Taxus wallichiana var. yunnanensis, assembly GCA_018340775.1. NCBI lineage: Eukaryota > Viridiplantae > Streptophyta > Pinopsida > Cupressales > Taxaceae > Taxus > Taxus wallichiana. Next base: position 221,550,775 of record CM031240.1, on the reverse strand, counting down.
ATATTTCTCAGGTCAAGAAGAGTGTATCCTCCAACAAGAGGGACTCAAGCAGAATACAGAGGAAACTAAGTAGGCCCGTGGAAGCCACCATGTGTCAATTTTGCACAACTTCAATAGAAGTAGGAAGGGGCTAAGCCTTCAAAATGTGTGGGGCTGCCACATGGACATTGCATACATAGACCCCAAACCCAAAAATCCTTGAGAAGGCCATATCTTTCTATTGAAGCTCATAATTGAGTGAGAGAGGACGATTTGGAAAGCTTGTGGCACCAACTTCTCACCCACCACCATAATATTTCAACCCACCATTTTCTAGGCCATCAAGTCTCCCACCTTCCACCATGATGAAGAATGGGTTTCCTTTCTTGCCCAGTAAGGGACATCTAATGGGGGCATGGGTGTTATAGTGAGACTCATCATTATGGTAGGTGGATTCAATGCTCTTCCAAGGGTGGTTGGAGTAGGGTTTGAATTCTTCCCTCCTTTCTCTCTTATTCTTCCTATATATTGTAAAGGAGGGGCATATTTCAGTGGGTTGGTCATTTTTTCTCTTCTTCCCCCCTCTCTCTTTCTTCCTTAGGGTAGAATGTGGAGTCTAAGCCTCCTCTCATGGCTTTGTAATGGCATTTTATTGCCTCTTGCCAACTAATGATGTACTGTGTGAACTTATGGAGCAATTAATTTTATTTTGTGATGCATCTTGTCCATCCTTATTTATTTTATTACCTCTTCTTTCCTCTCATCATTGTAGGGTATATTATGCATACTTCTAATGTTTTTTGCAGGTTTTGGGAGCTATGTTTATTGGGTTGAAGTGGTGTTCTATGTGAAATTATTCTTAAGTTTGTGATGCATCTGTCCATCCTCTCCATTGTTCACCTCTCTCCACTTTAGGAAGTTGGATTTGTGATCAACCACTTCCTTTTCTGGTGTATCACTACTTAGTGTAGGCTCTATTTTTATGTATTTCTCTCTCTCCCTATCTCCTTGGAAGGTTAGATTAGGATTAGATAGTTTTCCTGCACTAGAGTAGCTTATGGCAGGTAGTTTAGGAAGAAGAAGCCAAATTTCTCTGGAGGGCCATCTCAAGTCTACAAGTCCCACTACTTGAGAGATGATCCATTATTGTGTAGTCACACTGGATTCCCCACTCAAATCTAAGGCCATTCGAGGGGTGTTGTGATTTTGCACTAACAAGGCTCAAAATCCAAATATAACCATATCAACATAACGAAAAGGGATAAAAATCTAGATATGATTAATAAGCCCAACGATTTAAAATAACCTCACAAGAATAAATCTTGCAACTAGTAATCCAACAATTGAAAAACAATAATAAAGAATAACTAAACATAAAAATAGCTTCCCGGAAGCTGCATAACAAGCCAATAACCTAGATACAATGGTAAGAGCTAATAAAAGGACAAGATTCATGCCTTGTCCAAGACGATGGGGGATTTAGGTTTAGCGTATCCCTTCTTTTTCCTATCCACCACCTTCCATTCTTTGTTTCCTTCTTCCACTGAGATCGGAAGAACCACTTCAATCAATTTGATAGGAATGTGATCCTTAGGAAGGGGATTCAAAGAAGAGTTTATTGCTGAATTAATGTCTTGAAAAGAAGAATTTGGGCATAACTTATCTATATTATTCGATGAGACTCCCATGATGGGTAAGTCAACTTGTATGGGGGCACTAGATTTCACATCCGGATCTGTCTCAAGATCGATTACTATATGCTTTAGTAGAGAATATTTCCACCATTTAGGTTTGGTATTTCGGTTGGAATGTTCACAATTTTTTTGTAATCGACCGATTCAAAAACAACAACGACATCTAAATGCAATTTGTTCCTAGTCTAACCTCAGTATCTAAAGTCTCTCACCAATATGTAGATTAATTTATGCTAGTAAGGCTTGGGAGGTATCAATATCTAGAAGGATTTGTGCATAAGTAGTGTGTTCTTGAATGGAGGTTTTATCATCAATAACCACACTCAAGCCTTGAGTATCTGCTATAACAAGAAAACAAGATATGTTCCAAAGATGGAGTGTGAGTTTAGGTTAATGAACCTAAACCTAGTAGGTGTCAAAAGAGTGTTTTAATGCATCAAAACATGGATACCATTTCTTAGCCATGAGTCATTGTTTAACTCGAACCTAGTGTTTTGTAATAATTAAATCCCTATCTTTAGGGGTTTAAAATACAATAATGAAATATGTTTTGGCACAAGGATAAAGTTGAATCTTACCTTGTATCTTTTCTCTCCATATCTGAGCAATCCATTTATGAACCTGAGAAAGTTTTGGCAAATTTTTTTGAAACCTACATGTGAGACAAAACTAGGAAATATTTTCTTCCTCCTTTAGCACCTTTAGAAGAAGATCCTCCTCAATTTTCAACGTTGGGGTCTCCTAAGAGGGTTTCAAAAGCATATCAGGAGTGTTTGTATAGATCATTTCCTACTTTTAGAAAAAATGAACAAAGGAAGGTTTTTTGGAAAATTCATTCATCTTCAAGTTACACATGGGTACAGGATCTGGTTTTGGGTCATTTAAACCCTAGCCGCTGCTCACAGTAGAAATTGAGTTATTCTTTGATCTATTCCTCACCTTTTAGCCTAGCTATGTGTGAATATATTGAGTTTCTGCATCCTCATCTCCATTTTCTCCTCCTCCAAGCCCAAAGGAAGTCTGAGGAAATTTGTTAGGGTTTGCGGAAAAAGATTTAGGGCTTTACATGAGGGTAACCACACATTTCAATCATAGAAAGAATAACATTAAGGTGTAACCATAGTAAGAGGGTCTCTATTTATCTCAAGCAATCTCCTTTTTCTTGAATGTCACATTCCCAATCATTGTTGTAATAACATGGGTGCATCAATAGCGAAAAATACTTGAAGATTTTTTTTTCCTCATTCTAGACATTCTTCAAATTTGTGCCCAACATGTACATCTTAGAAGAAAACATTTATTTATCAAAATATTGGTTTATTAAATGTCATTTTTCCCGAAGGTAAGGTGACGTCTATGGAAGGAACTTTTAAGTGTCTTCAAAGAGTAAAAAGTTCACTTCTCGTTATGAGGGAAAAAATAACATGCAAGGCACATTTTATGAGATGAAAGAGATCTTCCAAGTGGGAAGTAGAACCATGATTTATAAAATAAGAATAAGTTAAGAAAAAAAGGTGATTAAGGTGAAAATATAAGTCTTTAAATGAATTTCCTTGAATTAAATAGAAATGCAGATTAACCCAATACTCCAAAGATAGACTTCTAAGTGAAATCACCACTAGACCTAAATTCTTAGGACCTTAAAGAGTCTTTAACCAATTTCTATATCGTTAACTTTGTAAAATGTGAGTTATAAACAATTTAGATAATTTTAATGTTTTACTATTCTAAATTAATTAATTAATAGTTTCTATATAGATGAATTTTTATAAGTGTAATTATGATAAATTTATATGATGATTGCATAAAATAGACAAAAAGAATAAGTAATTAGTTACATCGTGTGGGAAAAACATAATTTACATCTGAAAAATAGATTAAAGAGTTTTCTTGTATATACAAATGTTTTGTCTCATTAAATACAACTAATAAATTCTCCTATGCATGCCTTTACATTTTTTGTTGAACATACAGGACCTGTGTGAAGTAGGCTTTTGAATCTTTTCTTTCCTCAACTTTCTTGGAAGTGGATTTAAGTGTTTTTCAATAGGACTCACACAACTTTAACACTTCCTAAAATGAATTTGAGTAAATATAAACACTAGATACATACAACAACATTCATGATCAAGCATTTGATACTTAATACAAAAACATTTTTATGAGAAATATTAGATTACCCTAGTTGTTCAACATTTACTACACTATTCTAAATGTTAACTATATTTTATTTGTCTCGAATCTTTATTCAAGTTTGTGTATTGTTCTAGATGTAAACTTCATAAAACTAGTAATAAAATACATGGTGCAACAATATTTCATTTTCATCCTTCGATTCTTTTTTCTTGATATACTTGAAAATGGTACTTGTGCTCTTGAATGATAGTGAGGTGTAATTTATGATCCAATCTTAAATTCCTTTCCTGTATCTTTATTTTTATGATTAAACACTTTTGACCGGAGCTATGAACTAGAGGGTGAGGCCCCAACCATACAAAGAGAAGAAAAGAGAAGAATAAGAAGGGAGAAGGGTGGGCTGAAAATAGCCAATCATAAGAAGGGAGGAGGAAGGAGAAAGAAGAAACAATGTTGGAAATAACCGACATCGGGGAAGAACAAGAGAGAAGGGAAGAGACCAAAGAACATCAAATAAACAATGCCACCAGAGGCCACACCAAAAGATCAATGTTACTCAGTACTCACACAGATATTTTTTTCTTGAAGAAGAAGACTGAACGTGTTACCAACACGATATTTGAGCTCTTTCTACTTATTTATATTGTGTTCTACATTTTCCACCTATTTAGGAGCAACTATGTTGGACCCTAGACACGTGGAGGGCTGCACTTATTTTGGGACCTACCTTTGGATTTAACCTTTGAAGTTGCACTGATGAGGTATGTCGAGGCTTCCAGTGGCTCTTCCCATGCTTAGAATTTTCAACGGCCGGTGAAAATTTCTCGGGCTCTGACCACATGGAGAGCCTACACTCATTTAGGAATCTTTCTTTCCACTTGTTTCTATTTTGTTCTACCTTTTCCACCTATTTAGGAGAAAATTTGTTGGACCCTAGAAACGTGAAGGGCCTACGCTCGTTTGGGGACCTACCTTTTTATTTTACCTTTGAAGTTGCACCGATGAGATATGTGGAGGCTTCCGTTGGCTCTTCCCATGCTTAGAATTTTCAATGGCCGGTGTAACTTTCTCGGGCTCTGACCACGTGGAGATCCTGTGCTTGTTTGGGAATATTTCTTTTAAGCATCATACCAAAAGTGTGCCGAAGAGACACATGGAGGCTTCAGCTAGCCTTTTTATACATAGATGATTCGGGCCTCAAGTGAACAAATAAGCACTTCACCTCTGACAAGGGACGAGTATCAGAAGACTTTAGAGAGATGGTGGTGATCGATTTTAGCTATCTTGGCCTCTTCCGAAACTCGCAGGTGCACGAGATAAAAAAAGGGGAAGAGTAAAAACACCATAGTAGGAGGACAAGAGACCATATTTCTGAGTGAATTCTTACACGGAGGAGCTGTGCATCATTTCTGCAGGGAAGCAAACTTTGTGTGAAATTATTAGCTTCTCGAAAATCATGTGTGATGCGCCAACTACTAAGTTTCCTGAGCTAGTAGAGGATGTTGGAAATGAATCGGTTGAGTTTCGAAGAGGGGGACGACCCTTTAGTAATGGTTTGTATGATGATTTGTGATTCCCCTTCGATGAAAAGTGAGTCACAACCAGAGTGGATGGTTAGTTGAACACCTTCCAGGAGCACTTGAACTTCGCCATATTACACGTGACGTCTCAAAAGGGGAAAGAGGAATTTGAAATAAGGAAACCTTTATCACTTCGAGGATGCATTCGACACCTGATTTACTAGGGTTACCCCAGAGGCCCCATCGAAATTCAATTTCCAAGACCCCGAAGGGGGGCCACCATTTAACACTCCTTTTTAGAAATTTCTCCACTTGGGAAAGGCCATGTTTGACGATGGAACCAAAGCTAGGGATTTTAATGAGGGGCCAAGATTTCACGATGACAATATCACACAAGGAGAAAAGAGGATTATTATGGCTATTTTTTCTAACTTTTTTAGAAATGGGTGCTTCTAATTTGATAAGAAAAAATAGTAATTTAGGAGACTGCTCATGGAAAAGACACAAGTTATGCTCCCACCAAATGTGCAAAATTAGGAAGAAATGAGCTATGGCCCAAATATACATGAGGGATATCTCTTGTCCCATCTTGGGCCAAGAAAGGAGAGTATCAATCATATTTTTAAATGGATTCCAAGCTAAATTAATCTTAGCTAAAAGCCGCCCGAGATCTCGAAGCAAAATTGTAGAAAAGGAGAAGATGATCAATATCCTCCTTAGCTTCCCCATAAAGTACACATTTAGAAGGACCGAAAATACCCAAGATCTTCTAGGCAACTGAGTGATGATTTTCCTTTTAGGAACAAGAAATTTGAACAATACTACTTTGGGTAAGATGGAGGGATTCCAGCAGCCGTAGGGAATAGGGAGTACCTTTACTAGAAATGGAAAAAAGCTTTGTATAACCTTCTTTCATAGAATAGGAACCCGTAGAGGCACCAAGCCAAATTAAATGATCCTTCCTATCTATAAAGGAAGTAGTTCTAGATGAAAGAGCCTCCATGAAAGAGGATGTCTTGAGAGGAGAAGCACCAAGGGTGGCGATATCCTTCCAAAGACAAGAAGGCTAGCCATCAAGATTTCTATTACAATAAACAAAAGAGGCCGTAGAAAAAATCATAATTCTATTGAGATTGGATATAAGATTCAAACACGATGTCCATTCCAACTCTCTCGCCCAAAAATAGTCAACCTATAATTGTTGACCTATCGAAACCGAGTCCCCGATCGAAATCTACAATTTCAAATGAAGTTCCAAATGTGGGACCCTTTGGGGAGTTCGAAGATTAGAGAGAAAATTTTTAGGATGACTAGTCTTAAGATATTTATTGGAGAGAACTTGAAAAACCAACCTCTTGGCATCCAATAAAAATTTATAAAAACTTTTTGCAGCTAGAGAAAAGTTTTGAAGAGTGAGGTCCATTATTCCCAAACCGCCTAAGGATTTGGGAAGTTTAACGATTTCCAGTTAACCAAGTGAAATTTTTATCTTCATTTTTCCCTTACAAAAAGGTTCGAATGACATTTTTCAATTTTTTTCAAGACTGATTTGGGGATCAACAAAACCGAGAGCATGTAGATTGGGAGAGTTAGGAGGATAGAATAGATTAGAAGAGCTCTTCCACCAAAAGTCAACCATTTTCCTTTCCAAGAATATAATCTCTATGAGAGAGAATTGAGGAGATCATCTCGAATATTAGCCTTACCTTTACCATAAAAAAGTGGAATACCCAGAGATATTTTTGAGGAAGGAAACCCACCGTAAGACTAAGAGTTTCGTTGATTTTGTGCTACAAACAAGGAAAGACATTAAAAATAAGATAACAGATTTATGAAAATTAATTACCCGACCATCCACGAGTGAATAAGAATTCAAAATATAGGACAGTGCGAACTACCAGGATAGAAGCTTGGCGAAAAGAAAGGTGTCATTTGCGAAATACTGGTGCTAAAGGCTAGGCAAATTGGTGGTGATGGAGATACCCATAAAGGAACCATTACTAATCACTAATTTGATACCACTACTCAAAGCTTCAACAACAAGGAGAAAGAGAAACGAAAAGAGGGTCCCCTTGCCTTAAACTCCTTCGATTCTTGAAGAAACCTTCCACTCGAATCATTAACCACAATGGAGAAGCTCGGAGAAGAAATGAAGTTAAAGAACCAATTACGAAATGGATACTGAAACCCATAGCTTGAAGAGATTTAAGAAGGAACCTGTAATTGATTTGATTGTAGGCCTTACTAAAGTCAAATTTAATCATCATGCCCGCAGCGAGGAAGAGTGAAGAGTATGAATTAACTCATGCGAGAGGATGATACCATTTCGATGGATCTCCCAGGAATGAACCAACTCTGTTCATGTGCAACAAGTTTATGAATAAGGGGCTCATTCTTGAAGCTATGGCTTTTGAAATTATTTTATATGAAGTGCTACACAAGGATACGGGCCAAAATTCATCAAATTACTCAAATGTAGGATACTTTTTAGGAAACATGCAAATTAAGGTGTGGTTCAAGGCTCCAAGGATCTTACCAAAGAGATGATATTCCTCCATGGCGAGCTAGACATTTTCTCCCATGATATCACAAAAATCTTGGAAAAATGAAGCGTGAAATCCATCTAGACTGGTGGCTTTGTTCCTTTTTATAAAGAAAATAATCAATTGAACCTTCTCCTTAAAAAGGGGGAAAGGATCTTATCATTATTATCGACATCAATCAACTTTGGAATCTATGCTAAGAATGGAAGTTGAGCATCCAAAGAGGAGACACTGTCACCATTCAATTTTTTTGGAAGTGAGACACAAACTTAACTTTAATTTAGGATTGGGAGGAAATCGACGAATTTTCCTCCAACATCAGGGAGGATATATAGTTAACATTTCTTATGGCTTTAACCAAGGCATGGAATAAGTTAGTGTTTTTGTCCCCATCAGCCAACCAGACTTCATGTGAATTTTATCTCTAAAAGGTTTCTTCTTTTAAAAGGAGGTCACCCAGTTCTCTAAGAAGATTTTTTTCTTTGAGAAATTCATCCTAATGCATACCAAATCTAAAAGCCGATTCATTGAGGGTTCGATTTCATTCTCAAATCTTAATTTTTCTTAAAAATGTTTTTAAAGTTGGAGGTTCTCCATTTGGTTAGATGATCTTTGAGAAAAGTATTTTTTTAATAAAGGATAAATATCCATGCCCATGACACCATTGAGGAATCCCACCAAATTTTAATAAGAGAATGGAGGGAGGGATCCCGCATCCAAATGAACTCAAATTTGAAGGGGGACGATGAGGAGGAAGGTCTAAAGAGATGTTGAGAGATAAAGGAAAGTGATCAAAAATGGAAAGAGGATTAACAAGACATTTGAGAAGGAAATTATGCTTTGAATCCTTTATTCATAAATAAAAATCATTCAAGTCGAACAGAATAGAGCTAAACCCAAGGCACTAATTTTTCCAATTGATCCAAATTGAGCGGGGTTCCACATCAACTAACTTAGGAGAATCCATGAAGGTGATAAAGTCAGCCCGAGAGCGTTACTTACCACCGAATACCTCCTCGTTTTCTTTGTTTGAAAGAGTGGTATTGAAATCCCCTCGCAAAATGATCTTAGAGTCTAGGGAAGAGTCAAGCACATCCTAAATTTTAGACCAGTTTTCCCATTTTTGATGGGATTATTTGGTCAATACATGTTGCATGAGAGAATAAAATATTCATCCGAATGCTTCAGAAAACCTTTCACCAAAGAATGTTGGGATTTCTAGAGAGAATCTCAACACTCGCAGCTATTGGTCTTCTATAGAACACCTAAACCACCGAGGCACAATCATAATCAACAAAGAAGCCTTCCCAACATTTCCATTTGCAAAACCATCCATTCATACAATCCAATTTTGACATTTTTGTTTCTTGAATCATATAAATAGTATCATCTAAATCTGCAGCATAGCATCTAAGTAGATGCTTTACTTGTTAGGGGCGTTGAGCCCCATAATTTTCCACGAGAATAAAATCATCTTTTCTTCAGAGAGGATGCACCTCTCCTACTTGAAGACGGGAAAAAATATTGAAGTTGCGCTTGTTTTTCGGAAGGGACCTCCTTAAGGGATTGAGAGTATTTGGATGGATGTCCCGGAGGAGCTTTCGGGCCCAAGTCAATATTGAGAATGGATGGATTTGGAAGAATGGAGCTCGCCTATCATTTTGAATGGGGAATAACTCATTTTCCTCTTCCAAAAAATTGCAAGACTCTGTAAGAACACCTTATTTGGAGTAAATCATATCCTCCTCCTCATGGACCCACTTTTCCGGAGAAACCACATCCGCACCAAGCCCCAAAGTGATGCCCTCATGGAATAAGGAAATAAAATGAGTAGATTCTTGAACCACTAACATTGTTTCTTTGACCAGAGAGATGGTGCTTGGGTCAAGATCCAAAGGTTTCAAATAAAGTGCTTTACCAGAGGAGTCTTGTTCAATAGAAGAGACCTTTATAGGGGGCCGGGGTTGTAGATTTGCAGAATCTGCAGGTTGGATAAGAGTTTTTTTCCAAACAGCCGCACTACAAGTAAAGGGGTTCTTACATGCTTTCTTATAATGACCAGATTGTTTGCAGTGGAAGATATAGTTAGAGACTCCTCATAGTCCACTTTTTACACCCATTCTCCATAGAGGAAGAGATAACAATAAACTCTTGAAGTTTCTTAGAAGAATCAACATAAATAAATATCCCGGCAAAGGAAGAGAAAGTTCCTTCCAAAGTAACCATATCTATGCAAATAACATGATCCAAGTGAGAGAAAATTTTATTAAGGTTATTCGAGAACAAAAATAGATAGGTGGATATTACAATACAATCCATACATGGATTCCTTCCATATCATATTGTTCCGAATCTAAGTTGGTGGACCACTCACACAGGTGAATCCGAATTCTGCGAAGAGGAAGTCTTTCCTTATCAAAAATTGTCTCTTCGTGTTTCACTGGAAAATCACCAAGAAGGTTCATCTTCCTTATCTGTGCTTACTCTAGAAGTTTCATCTTCTGAAGCTATAAACACGAGTAAAGATTAACACTTGAAGCTCTAACAACTTTGTTTCTATCCACATGTACATGGTTGTTGGGAGTTGAAGCTAAAGCTAAAGATGGAGCTGCAACTAAAAATGGATACATCATGAAGACAAAGATAGAAGGAACCCAAGGCAATTATGGGTTCTCCCCTTTAATATTTTTCTTTCGGTTTCATGTATATGTACCTCTTTATTTTTATTAAACATAAGTTACATCCCATGGCTTGTGTGGGAAACGTTGCATTTTTAATGAATAAATGACATTAATTTATGTAATTGAGTTTTATGTTTCTTTTTGAATTCATATTTATGGTAAATATTGATTGTATAATGAAGTAAACAAGTCAACACAGAGTTAGTAGCAATTGAACATAAACAAATAATAAGCTTTGATGTACCTGTACCTCAAAATTGTATTATGTTGCATGTAAAGAACATCTCTGTTTGTTGTTATGGGATGAAATATCCCTCATTTTCTATGATTTCTTCCTTCATCAAGGCTATGCACTAGTCATTGGGTGTTCTATATTTCTTTCTGAAGAAGAATGTGAATGACAACACATGTGAGGTGTTGCATTCTGCAACAACACACATAGTTGTAGATATGCGTTGCATTAATCAACTATAAATCATAAACTAAAAACATCATGAAGTGGGTTGTCCCTCTACAAGATTTGGGCTGTCCATATTCTGTTTACCTTCACCTTCTTGTTTGTGTCAAGATCCTACACTAGTTCCTAAGGGAACTAGTGCATGATCATGATAGAGATGAGTTTGAAAGAATAGTTAAGCATAAGACAAACATCTTGAAAGTAGTAAAGTCACATTTCACTCATTATTCTTTCCCTTAGTTAGGTTCATCACATCAATTCTTTCTATTTGAAATAAAGTTTTGATTTTCCCTTTTTGCATGAGTGCAAAAACCTCAATAGATCACTCACATATTCTATGTTTTTGGGCAATAGTTTTCTAGCTAAAACCGTACAACTTATCGCTATTGTGGATTATGTTACTCACTAAGAGAAGTAGGAATATAGATATGAAGTGCTCAAACCGTGTCCAAGATTCTATGTATTGTATTCAAATATCCATGTATTAGATAGATAAAGTCCCTCTATGCATTGTCAATAGTCTACAAATGACAAAAGGGACTAGTCTGAGAATGTGAATCACCCTACTACAATGTTGGTTACATTTTTTTGCTTTATATTTATTGCAATACATTAGTGTCAAGAGAATCAAGGGAACCAATATAGGATATAATTTGATATGTAGGTACACTTGCACATACACTTGAAGAAGAGGATGACACTTTCTACTTTTCGAGGGCATAATATACGAGATGTGATTCTTATATAATTCACTCGATGTACAAGCATATTGGTGAAAAAAGTACCGAGTAAGTCAATTCATGGATATTGAAAGGGTTTGTGGGAGGATCCATAAAAGTACACAAGGTGGATAGTTGATGGGGCTTGTCCACTTAAAGGTTTGTAGTAAGCCTGTTTAAAAACATGGAGGAGAAAGGCTTTCGTTTGATCAAGATCATGAGTCAAATTGTAGGACATGTTTCACAAGGGCGATCATATTGTATATGAGTGTATGGATGTTTTGACCATCTTAAAACTAAGGCAGGGATGTTAGGAATCCAATGTTCATATAAGTAGTTTTAATATGGTAATTTGTAAATCTAATGTATATTACCTATGATGGTGAGTTGGTTAAATTATATATATGTATATATATATATTGTTATAACAATATATATTATGGGAATATTTTTACATGAGTTTTAGGATGGTTGAGGTTGTTAACAACCATCACCTTGTTTATAGGATTGTTATCTCCTATATATTTGTAACCTATGTTGTTCAATAATAAAACATAGATTATTTCTTAAATTTGCTATTCTCCTTCGATTTATAAATCCCTTAAGTTATCTTACGCTGAAATGAGTAACATCATTTACAGCAACCACTAAATTATTCCAACATTAATTAATGTTTAGAATCCAATCAGACAATCTATGATAACCATGTGCAACTGTAAGGGTTTACAAATCCTACTCGATCCCCCTCAAACACTCATTACGAGCCAATATACCTAGTATATCATTTGGTTAAGCCTTATTATAGGTTGAGAGAACTTGTGATGTCTTCTTAGCGTCCTTCGAAAGTCACTGCTGTAACTAACATCCGAATCTCGACACCATAACAAGAGGACTTGGTGAACAAACAATGCATCTAGTTACATGCACTACTATGGCCATAGTTATTTGGTGTTGCACTAACAAGCCGATTCCAAGACTACACATAAGCCTACGAAACTTATCTTCCCTTCACCTCACAACTATTCTGGTCATAAACATTAGGATTCATTTCTATTGTTTAAACAATTTAATATTTTAGTTTAACAACTTGCAACAATTATGACCCATAATCACTATGAAAATATAATTACTGAACCATCTTGGAATCCCTATGGGAAATGTTACGATTGCGTGTTAACTTGCATCATCACATACCATCACCTTTCTTGTAGCCATTCCAATTTTCCTTGGTCAAGGTAATGTCATATTTCCTTGCAACACATAATCCCAATCTTAATTAATTCATAATTATATAATCATGACAAGAAAGGTACACTTAAACTTTTATGCATTATTTGTTAGTGAATAGAAATCACAACATAACAACGAGATATCATCTATTATGACTATCTCTTTCACATTATTGCAGCAATAGGTTGCCAACATTCTTATAAGATTAATCATTGAACATATGATTAATCATTGTTCATATATCTTTTAATGTATAGTTATATGTGTTTCCATATTAAATTATTTATAAATTTATCTTGATAGTATCGTTATTTTATCACATTATTATCATCTTATCTTAGTATGAGACAATAAAAAATCATAATGAAAGTAATCATCAAATTATACTGCCACAACACATTCATATTTTTTTGCAATAATAACATAATAACACTTTTTAAAAACAAGGTACGTGTAATAATAACAACATAGATTCATGAGATAGAGGAAAAAAATCATATAAAGTACATAGTGACATTGTAATGAATAAGAACTTACAACAAGCTCTTGTAAATGCCTTACTAAAATATGCTAAGTAATATACATTCACCTTTAACCAATACATGTATGTTTATTACAACAAATAAATCAATATAATCTCAAATAGGTATGCCATAATCCATTCTTTACTCTTTCGTAATTAATTGCAAAATGTACAACCCGAACAATGTACATGGTCAGTTCCACAATAACTGAAATTGCTATACAATTCCTTGTCTATCTAAATCAATACCAAGTAATGAAATACTATCTTCCTTGTTTAATGATAACCAGCTAAGCATCTTTTTCTTCAAGCACATGAATTCAAGTACAATGTTACATAAATATTAATCAAGTTCCCTTTATTGTTAATATTTATACATACTTCCACTTTACAAAATCAGGAATTATTATAGCCAAAGTGCATACTCTATCTACAATTCCTTTCCTTTTCATCATTTTAATAAGGTAACATCTCTCATTAAAGTTTCAACGTATTAACATGGTTACACCGATCAAGACTAAATCATAAGATCACTTCTCACCACACAACTTTTCAAGTTTCAATATGAGCCATTAAAAAAGCACGAGATATAAAAAAATCAAATATTTTCACTCACTCATTTGAGTTTAATATTATCAATCAAATTATAATGTTTCAAGTCAATCCCTGAATTGAATAATCCCCACAATAATTCAACAAGCCACTTAATGAGAAAATATATTATTATAAACTTATCTTGTTCAACTAAATGAATGAACCTCTAGATTCTCATATTACAGAACTATGTATGATCACCTATTTCTTATTAAATAGTCTGTTGCATTAGGTATACAGAAGTAAGGAATTTGTTTTTAAATCCAGAAATCCCACAAAAATAATCAATACCATCCAAGGAAATAGGACAGATCATAACATGTTAATTATCCAACTCACTCACTTGGCTCCTCATTATAGGTTTAGGAAAATCTTCCCATTGGGATCAATTCACATTTAAATCCTGAAAATATCAACTAAACTTGTTAAAGGATTCTTAAATATTTTTCACACATGAATCACCCATTTTAAGAAGTAGAATTTACAACATCCCGACACGACAATAATTTTTATCACGGTATTTGAACAAGGTGTTTACCATTTAAGGGTCGTAAAAATAAATGATCAGGTTAAAATAAAACCCTCATGCATATTCGTAAAAAAGTGACCCAAGGTCACGATTCCAAACCATATGTTATATAATTCATCATACAAATCAAGAGAAGACAACTCAATGCGAGAAAATGATTTCATAAAGCAAGCAACACAAAGAAATCAACCTACCACAATTAAATATACAACATATAGTATCGGTCCATATTTACACTCAAAAAGTTTATCCATCCCATCAAGACTAAGGAACCAATAATGGGTATTTAAAACTATAATAAATTCTTAGTTTGAGCTTAACTAGAAGTACGAAGCACATTCCTAAAGTATAAATTAAAGAATGTAACAAGCATGTTACTAGGATCAAAATGATTACCCCGAGTGGTTGAATACCCAATTTAAGAGAATAACCATTATACATAGAACTCATACAGGAAACTCATCATGTAAAAACTTCTAGATTAAATCAAATATATACAAACAAAAAAATACATTAGTTTGTAATTAAATAACTAGAAAAGGGAGTGTTGACCATGCCTTTGATTAAGAAGAACACCGTAACTTTTCTCCAAACTCTACTTTAGAAACCGTTCTTCCAAGTCAAAAAAAGCAACATACGCAATTTCCGAACACCTTTATTATTGAAAATCCATCTACAACACCCAAATATCATGCCCCATTTTTGTAACTCGAAGGTTCTATTTTTAAAAATATTAGAATAGAACATGCACTCAAAGTATAACTCACTTCACAGAGCTTTAGACCAAAACTAGAGCTTAAAGATCTCACTCTCATGCATGGCTCCACCCAAAACAATATCACAAACCAGGGAAAAAAATAAACCCATATCTTCTTGAATGGACTCCTATCAAAGCTTTACAAACCAATATTTAAAATGAACATGAAATGCACTTATCTTCCTCTAGAAGCTTTGTGCTTTTGAGACCTTTAATGGAATTAATTTCTTTCATTACCATGTAAGTGCCTTTCATTAATTTTTCTACTTTTTGCGCTCAAGGGTGACGGTGGAGCAAAAACCAAACGGTCCAAGATTTTAGAGAACTCATTTACAATTGGAAATATTGAATGGTTGAGTTGACTAATTTAAACCATATAATTTTTAACAATACACCTTCAAATACATGTGGATGGTGGGGTCATCTTGACCAAATTCATTAAATAATCAATTGCAACGAATATGGTGAAAGACCATAATTATGACCAAGAAAAAGTTTCATAGGTCGATCAATTCAAAGAACTTAATCAAGCTTCATGTTCCTTTGTTATGAAAGCATGCATTTTTCAACAATACAAGTGCCATGAAAATACAATCAAGGGAGGTGGATTATCCATTATAGTGAAGGGTTCCTATATGTGCTACAAAAGGAAGAAATGGTCATTTCTATTAAACCTTTAAGGTTGATCAAGATAGAGAAGAAGGAAGGCCTCAACCTCAAAAAAATTATGAACATGATGCAAGCTACGGTGGATAAGAGGACAATCAAAATACAATCATGATGCATACTTTACAGACTATTTGTCACAATGTAAGGGTAAAAGCTATATAATTAACATTTCAAGTCACAAATTATTTTGTAGGACCTAGGTATAGGTTAGGTTTTAAAGAAACATATCAATTTTCTTTATATAAGGACAAGTATGTTGAAATAATTGCAACATGATTTTAGTTTTCTTTCGCCATATACTTTGTAGGAGAGCATATTTGCTAGGAAATACAAGTAATTTTTAATACAACCACCGAATGCAATATTTACATCAAAATTCATTTGAAGAAACAAATTCCATATTTGAAGTGAAAATATTTTTTAAAACAATGAATTGACTTAGTTTCCTTTCATAATAAGAAATGCTTCGAACAAATGATGTCTTCAACAAATAATATGAGGTAGCAGAGGAATAAATTTTAGAATACTCAAATCCAATAGATGTTCTTTCATCTACATCTACAACATAAACTAAAAATTTGATGAGATTTGCACAAATCTCCACTTTTCTATAGCACTCATATATAAGGCATTGCTTACCTTTGTCATGTTGAGAATGGAGCTTAATTGCTTCATAAAAAAATTACTTCTACATGTTACTGGTTTTGATAAGTAATCGTGTCGATCAGTGTGTAACTGGCATTGGTCGGGGTTAATTAGCATCAGTCATTCCAGTCAAGAAGTGACCAAACGGTCAGCAATGGCGGCAACGGTTACCTATGCGGGTAATTTTTGTTTTTGAAAAAATTAGAATAAATCAATTACTTTAAAGATGATTTATAGATTGTAAAAGCAAAGTTAAGTTACCCAAAATAGATATATATTCATACATGCATTGTATGAGAGTAAGTAAGAGAATTAAGAGAAGGATTGAATTATATCCTTGATTCTCCTAGATTGAGAGGATGAAGAAGAAGAAGAGAAAGAAAGAACAAGTTAGATGAAGACAGAGTCTCCATGGATAGGATCTGGACAGGAAATAAAGCAGTACATATTAATGGTGAGAAGAGGGTAATGTCTTCTACTATATTTTCTTTGTATAGTTATTGTCTTATTGTAATAGCTTGTCTAGTATGCAAAGCACATACGAGTTTTTCTTGTATATCCACATGTTGGTGAGATCTTGTATTATAGATCCATGTAGATCTAGTCTTGTATTGTAGATCCATGGGATCATATTGTATTGTTCATCCATGTAGATATAGATATTGTAGAGGAGGTTGTCTTCATGTTTTCACAAGTTATACGCATTATGGAGGGAAAACTTACTTTTTGGTGCACATTCATAGTTACACATATGGTAGACCCATGTGAGAGGTATTGTTTGCAGATCCACGAGAGAACTTGGTAGCGATTCGGATATGCGGTAGTTCCTGGTTATGTGAGATTTGTTGGTAGTGTTTGGAGGAACAGTTGTAGTGCACTCATGGAGATCTGTTTAGAGATCTAGATGAGAGGAGATACTCTTGGAGAGATGCATTGTACTCTTGTATTGAAGAGTTGGTTTGTACTCTTGTTGTATTATATATATGAGATCTCTATCTTTGGTGGATGTAGCCCACATTAGGTGAACCATGGTACATGTTGTGTTATGTGTGTGTACTTTGTCTTGATTTGGATTATTCTAGTTTATACTTCCACTTTTTTTAATTTTGGGGAATTGTTTAGATTCTATGTGCATGATTTTGTTTGTTATTAAATAATAGCACTATTCTACATTGCATAATTCCCAAAAAATCTTATCAGAGCTTGGTTATCTTGGTTATTTTAGAGCAAGGGTTTGCTTCATGGTTTTTTTAGTGGTTTTACTGACATGTTTAAGAGCATGGTTTTAATTTCCTAATCAGAAGATCATAGGAATCTAGATTCAATCTCAAGTTGGAGATGGAAGAGTAAGGTTGTTGGAAATTACATGTGACCGCATGAGTTAAGTTGTAATTGGCATCGACAGGTGACCATGGTTGGCTACAGGGTAACCGTGGTTTGTTATAGGTTACCATGGTCGGGCTTATTGGGTAACCTAGTCTTAAACAGTAAAATCATAGATCTCGAAGAAATGGAAATATGCATGGAATGCATCTTTTTGTTGAGGTGTCCCAAGTTATTAGAGGTACAACCATGTTGGTTAAATTGCAAATATGGTTATTGAGGTATGAATTTACCTTGGTATTATAGTGCTTATATTATTTTGGTTGCACATGCATGTTTGGGATTATAGATCTAGATCTGAGAATGAGAGAAAAGGAGAAGTTATACATCTTCTCGGTTCAGAGTTAGATAAATGGGCTTCCTAGAGAGGCAAAATATAGTAGCACAACATGAAGTTGAGGTCTTCATTAGAGAATCATGTTCTTTAGTTGAAGATGTAGTTGAGTATCTTGGTGTTGGTAAGGTAATGTATTTCATCTTGGTGTAATTTTTATTGCATGTATTATTGTTGTTAAGTTTTTGTGCAAGATTTGGGTGCTTCTTGAAATGACTAGCTCAACACAACTATCGGCTTTGGTCGGAGTAGGCACCTAGTTTAGTGACCTATGATATTTTTGCATTGTGGTAGTTCCAGTAAAGACCGATGTCGGTCAAGGAACCGACATCAGTCATAGAGGGTAGCCGGTACTAGTCAACAAACCATAGTTGGTATCTGTGACGACAAGTTTGTACATGGTTTCTTACAGTAGAAGAGGGCATGGATGGTTCAGTGTCCTATTTTGGAGGATCATGTTTCTTACACAGTGTGTACATGTAGAAACAATGTTGATCACTTTAATGTTTGGATTTGAAAAATACGGATTTGGCTTCATTATTCCAGTGAGACTTTGGGTCAAGTATCTCTATATGGTTCATGTTTTATTTCTTTCTTTTGGAGTAGCTGATATTATGTTTGGATAGTGTGCACAGATTTACACCATGTTTTTGGTGTTGTTTGACTTTTATTTCCCAGTTGTGTGGAATCTTGAGGACAAGGATATCTAGTCTAAGGATGAGATCCTCAATGAAAATTCATGGTTAGACACAGTTGTAGGTAATGAAAGATGTTGAGTACACAGGATGAAAAGAAGTTGATTCACCTACTTCACAAGAAGTCCAAACTTCTATGATGTAGGAGTATTATTTGATAAGAAGGGAATCATTTTATATTTTCTTTCATCTGGTTTTATTTCTCATTGACATATTAGCTTTTGAGCTTGGTGTTAGAGGTAGTGCAGGGAATTTCGTGTTCAATGGGAGCAAGCCATGGTTGTTGGCATTATAGGATTGGATACATGATGCACATGTAGAGTGAGAGGATATTACTACTATTCAGAGTGGCAGAGGCACTAGTTGGTTTTGGAGGGAAGTCATAGATTTGCTAGTATATTGAGTTTATTGCCTTGCGATGTCACTTATGGTTTGTTTTTTGGTGCCTAGATATCCCTATGGGATTACAGTTAATGGTTAGATTCAGCTGGGTGAATATGATAGAGAAATTTTTCGAGTCTTAAGGGTTAAAAGAGAAAAATTGCTAGTTACATAGACTGGTTTCGGTTAGGATGAACCATGGTTGGTCATCTGGTAACCAAAGTTGGTTAGGAATTGACCGGTGTCGGTAGGGGAAACCGTGGTTGGTTTGGTTACAGGTTTGATAACAGTGTTTATTTATCATTTTTTAGATGGTGCCCATGTTTTTCTTTCATCTTGGTTTGGTTTGTGCAGTATGTTGATGACATGTTTGCTAGTATTTACACTTAGTATTAGTTTCATGGTTTAACATGGTTGCTTGTTATTGACATTGATGAGCACATGATTCATATATTGCTTTGGAATTAGTCGGTGAGAGACTTGACACTTCTGGAGAGCCCGATGATATGGATGGATGTATAGGTGAGTTTATACATGTGGATAGATTAAGTTTTGTGTGTCTATGATGATGAAAATGTTTGATTTGCACATTGATTCCTATGAGCACTATTCAGTTTCCTTGAGCATGAGTAGGGGATTTTTGTATTTCCTCTTGATTACTATGTTACTCATTCATAGGTATGCTATCTATAGATAAATTTGTTAGACGTACTAGTTGTTTATGCAGGGTTGGATTTGCAGATTGTAGTGTTTGGATTTATTTGAGTTATGTAGGTGTTTTTGGATTGATCACCCACTATTGCATGTAGAACTCATTTAGGGTTGTTTTTACTTGGGATCTTGTTTTGCTTTCACATATTCCAGTTTGACTTGTCTTTGGACAATTGCATTGGTGGTTGCATGAAGACATGGATAGATGGATGGAGAACATGATTGGTTTTACAGGTATGTCAATGGTTGCAATTGAAGCTCAGTACTTTAGTTTGAGTGGGAGCTCTTACAAGTTTGTTAGTCATGATGCCTTTGTTGCATGAGAGGCTTGTTGTTATGATTCATTTGGAGCTTGATGTATGGATAGCTCGATTATCATGTATTAGTTGTAGCTTCATGGTGGTTTGGTAACTCATGTTTTTATCTTCCCGGGTTTTTAGAGAATTTTTTAAGGAAAGAATAGATGGTATTCATGCTTTGTGTAGAGGAAAATGATGTATAGGTACATGTACAAAGATTCAACAATTTCTCTCCAAGTGTGAGATTATTGAGAATGGAGCTTAATTGCTTCAAAAGAAACTTAATTTTACATGTTACTAGTTCTGATAGTAACCGGTGTCGGTCGAGATGTAATCGGAAGCAGTCGGGGTTAACTAGTGTTGGTCATTATAGGTCGAAGTGACCAAAGGCTACCAGTCGGAAGTAAGAACTAGTGCCTGCGGTCAGTCAGAATCGTGACAATTACTCTCGTGGTGACGTAGTTTTTGTTTTTTGACAAAAATTAGAATAAATCAATTATTTTAAAGATGATTTATTGATTGTAAAAGAAAAGTTAAGTTACCCAAAATAGATATATATGCATGCATGCATTATATGAGGGTAAGTAAGAGAATTAAGAGAAGGATTGAATTAGATCCTTGATTCTCCTAGATTGAGAGGATGAAGAAGAAGAAGAGAAAGAAAGAACATGTTACATGAAGACAAAGTCTCCATGGAGAGGAGCTGGACAGAAGGAAATAGCAGGTACATCTAAATGGTGAGAAGAGGATAATGTCTTCTATTGTATTATTTATGTATACTTATTGTCTCATTGTAATAGCTTCCATAGAATGCAAAGAACATAGAGTTTCTTCTTGTAGATCCACATGTTACTGAGATCTTGTATTGTAGATCCATGTAGATCTAATCTTGTTTTGTAGATCCATGAGATCATATTGTATTGGTGATCCATGTAGATCTAGATATTGTAGAGGAGGTTTTCTTCATGTTTTCACAAGTTATGTAGTGATGGAGATACAAAATTACTTCTTCTTTGCCTGATCATAGTTGCACATATGGTAGACCCATGTGAGAGGTCTTGTTTGCAAATCCATAGGGAACTTGGTAGCAGTTTAAGACATGTAGTAGTTCCTTGCTTCGTGAGATTTTTTGGTGGTGTTTAGACGAAAATTTTTAGTGCACTCATGGAGATCTGTTTAGAGATTTAGAAGAGAGGAGATACTCTTGGAGAGATGCATTGTACTCTTGTATTAAAGAGTTGGTTTGTACTCTTGTTGTATTATATATATATGATATCTCTATCTTTGGTGGACATATCCCACATTAGGTGAACCACATTACATGATGTGTTATGTGTGTGTACTTTGTCTTGATTTGGATTCTTTTAGTTTATACTTCCACTTGCTATAGATTTTGGGGAATTGTTTAGATCCCGTGTGTATGATTTTTTATGTTATTAAATCATAGCACAATTTCCACGATCTGAACTCCCAACATGTCATACCAAGCTGAGATTTCAAAATTTTTTTATAGTTCTTCATACGATAAAAAGGAATGAAAATGTGATTATTTCAAATATATAAATCAAAGGGGCCTACATAAATTTTTTAGATATTAATACAAGGGGCTGAATGGTACATGATTTGGGCCAAAGGAGGTGAATGGAACCATGAGTGAGAAATTGGAAAAAAATTAACTCAATCCATGAATTAGAGAACAAAAACATGAGCCCCGTGTCACCAAAGTGAAAACAAAAGAAGAAAACTCAGATTGTGTAATGAGTCAACATAAAATACAATGACATCTAGAGGTTTTCATATTGAAACAATTTCAACCAAAAGTAAACACAATTGTACGCAGAATGAAAGAACTCTATGACTCCATAGAATGGAAACAAATTAGAACTACATCATTAAATAAGGAAATGTATGAAATGTAGAGGAAAATGATTTAGCAAGAGCCAACCAACAATGAGCAACCCCAAAGAAAAAACAATTTTAGATGAGAAAATCTGGGCAAAAATGATCCCTGAAGCAATCCACCAGATTCATGGTGGGTGTGATAAGAGCTAGTATATCTGAGACGTCCAAAGATAAAAAATGGCAACCAAAGTAAAAGAAGCACAATAATTATGGAAAATGGAATATCTAAATAGAGCCACCGAGAAATAAGTATCAACTCTTGCAAAACATGGCCAGTCATATTATTAGACTGAATAAGTTAGATTTAAACCCCATAGGTTGCTTGATAAGAAAATTATCAAGTGAAAACAAAAAATGCTTCAAAACCCTCACCAGAGCCATATAAAATGAATAATAACTCATACAACTACAAAATGAAGTATAGTTCAAAGTGAAAAAAAAAATATTTAACTTACCAGTTTAGTGAGGGTGAAGAGCTCATCAAGATATGAAAGTAAATGATACCATCACCATTTAGTTTAAGTTTCACAACTCAACAATATACAAAACAAGGTAGAGTTTCATTATGAAACCCTCGATTAGATGAGTATGGGTATAAGCAACTTACAAATGAAATGTATCTCTATTCCTTGCTAGGTGTCTTTGCTAAAAACGAAACACACAACCCAAATTTCTTTCGAACTAGAAATAACAAAGCTAAACTCATTATGATCCAAAAATATTCACGAAAACATTAAACGAGTTTGAACAACCTTTCTAAGGGTGGCCAATTTGAAGGGCACTATCGGATGAAGCAAATGTGGCTCTAAGCATAGTTTGAATAACCTAGATTTGAAGATAGGCGAGATCACAAAATACAACGGCAATAGATATGGAGACACTTTCAAGCGAAAAGTTTCCATAGTTGTAACTAATACATTAAGAAAGGAAAACCTTCCACACGGGCACCAAAATGAGCTTAAGATCACATTAATGGCAACCTAGAAGAAAATGGCACAGGCATCACCAACCCTCGAGATCATTAAGTGAAAGTGACCAAATGATAGGGTTTCAAACATTTTCAATCTTCCTAACTCACTAAATGAGTTAACTAACTCAACCCAAGCCGAAAGTGCAACATGTGGAAGCCATAGATAAAACCCTAATACAACTAGGGTTAAATTGTGATCACCGACATAAGAATTGGTTGAGACCTCGTGCGGGGGGGACCAGGATATTACACCACCATCATATGGTATTTGACTTGATTATTATTCCTTGAAATTATTAAGGTATTAGATATTATAAAAATAATTAACATGTATTTTACCAATCAATCCAAAAGAGGAGCCAACAACATCATGAAATAATACCGAGCCTCGTTCTTATTATTTTTACCATAGTTTTTCTAAGAGACCACGTAACTTCTAAGGTGGAATAAAGTTAAAGTAGATGTGGCAAAAGTGTACGGAAGAATGTAAAGATCACATGTGAACAAGTGTCACATCATCAACTACAAGACAAAATCAACATGCACTTAGAGATTACTTGCAAATGAAGACAAGTGGCACAAAAATACAAATTCACCTTGGCATACATGTAAAAGGTGACTTCCAGAGATAAAGACAAGGATTAAAATAGATGCAAATTATTCACCCAATTACCTCAATATTTCCAAAGTGACCGTACACCTTCATGCAACATTATTAGAGGATTCAAATCAGTTTGACTTGGTGTATTTTGGAAAGAAAGACTATTTTGGCCTCTTGTATACAATATGTAGTTTTATGACTTATTATTTATTCATTTCAAAGGATAAAATTATCATGTATGTATAGTTCGAAATTTGCAATCTAGTTTTAGGGGGTGGGGGTGAATATTTTATTTTTATTTTGTGTAATAGCAAGGCACAAAGGAGGAATTTGTGATATATTGAGTCTTTGAAGCATATTTTTGTAAGATTTCCTTGAATGAGAACCAGATTATTGCCTTTCCATTAATTTTCATTGATGTGTATTAATTTAGTCATTCTTGTGAATTTTATAGCTTGAGTTAATTAATCTTTCTTATGTAATTTACCTTACTACAAATAGGGGTTTTATGTTAATTTTAGTGTGCAATTTTACTGTCCGTGTTTTTGTGATAAGTCCCACAACAAATTGTTTTCCTTGAGATTAGCTGAAAACCATTGGATCATGTCTTATTTAACTTATTCTTAGTATATTATGCACATGTTTCTCGGTTAACCCTCAATAATTTTGGTGTATCACCCCATTTAATTTCATTTTTATCCATCTCTTTAACCCTCAAACACCCACAATTTTAGTTTAGTGATATTCCAAAGAAGGAACTCGGCCTTGTAATCCCAGAGATTCACCTCACAATAGGGAGACCCAAAACCTATGAGGTGTCTCAATTGTATCTACAGAAGTGAGGAGAAGAAAAGTTTGAAGATCTACTAACCCTAAAAATGGGTGCACTTCCCGAGAGATAACATGAACCTTATAGATTTACTTCTACCATAATTTCTAAATGAATAGAAAATCATTATGTATAGATGAGAAATTTAAGAGAGAGATTGATTGGTTATAAAAATGCATAACTTGTAATAATATATAAATAAAGTAAAAAAAATATTGTCAAGGGAAAAGTTCCTACATTTTAGCATCTATATTTCCTCCTGTTTAGGTGTGAGATTAAAAACTGCATACATAAAGGAAAAATACCTTAATTTGTAAACTAAAATTTCATTTTCTCAATTGTATTTTTCCTTAATGGTGGCATTGGAATGTTCCATGGTGAAACCTATAACATAGATTTTAATCAAGGTCTAATTTATAGATTGAACTTTAACTCAAATCTAAACATTTCTTTTAATGTTGAAAAACTTAAATTATATATAGTAAGGTACAAAGATGCGAAACATGGAATGAATAAACCTGTTAATTTTTTATAGGGATAAGTTTTCATTCTTCCTTACTTTTAATCTTTTGATAGGTTGATGAGCTACTTGAGAATTGGGGTTGAATAATTCCTCATTGTATGACCGAAGGATAATATTAATTAGGATATGGAATTAAGTATACACAACAAAAGACCAAAGACGAGAGGTATTGAATCACCCATTAAGATTGAAGAGAAGTGTGTAGAGTATTTAGCCACCATAATATCTTCCCACACAAAAATAAAGCATAAAATAAGTACAAGATAAAAATAATTGAGCAAAATTGATACCTTCCAACCTAATATAAAGACAATTATCTTGATAAACATAAGGCCATTTTTTGAAATAAAAACACAAATTTTAAAAGAATGGATAATTCATGCCCTATTATAACTCTTGGAGATGATTCACAATGAAAATCATGTATAATGAAAAAGTGAATAAAGCCTATGCCTCCAAACCATGTATATATAATTATAACTATGTTGTGTAAACTATAAGGAATGACGTACTAATACGCATTATATTCTACTTTAAAATTTATCATCGGTATCTCAATGTTTAGTAGAATCTTGTAAATATCTTTACAAATATGAAATTGTTCGAATTTGTAAATATTTTTACACTAAGTTGGGATAATCCAATGAGGGTTTATACCACAATATGGTCTTGAAATGAATTATACATGATTGTAAACTAATGTGATTATTTCGAGTTTAATTTTTTTATATCTATATTTTTAGATATATTCTCGTGTTAAGAATTGTGTCTATGTCATATAATATTCCTATACTAGCCATAGAAGTATAATATATCACATTGAAATACTACTAATTTTACATGTGTCCGATAAAGTGTTAGGTGACACAGTTAGAATGAAATTATGTGAAACAATAAAGGGTGAGTCTTATAATCAATTTTAAAACAAATAGAAGGATGTAATGGTTTCCTTAATTAGAGTATTGTTGGTACAATAGGGGTGCACATGGTGGGGAATATAAGCCAAAATGAAATCAATAAACAATAGGAAACTAGAAATAGTAGTTATATGTTAGATAATCAAGACAACATAAGAATTAGTATGTAAGATATTAACATAATTATATCAATCCAAAAACATGGGACAAACACGATATTGCAAAAAAGATCAAAATGTAGGTAAAAATTGCAATAAAAAGATGTAATTCTCTACATATAAGAGAGAAATATAGACATAAACATGGGACATCCACATTATCACAAGATAATAAAGTCACTTAGGCCACATATAATAATTATTCAAGTAGTTAAATAATCAAGTAAGAATGAAATGTATCAAAAAATTATATAACAAAATAGTAACAAATTAACATAGAGCAATATATGTTAGTATTTTATAGTGTATAAGATTCCCCCAAATTATTAGCATCACTAATGAGGTTCTATGCCAACACACTTCATCATGTATCAATTGTGTGTGACTTACATCGAGCTCAACATACCTCATGAATGCATCTGTGTAAAGAGTAAATTAAAAATTGTGATATCTATCAAAACGATATGAAAAATAAAATATGTAAAGTAGCAAGATAGAAAATCAAACAGGTAATGACTGTGTATTTTTGTAAATATTTGAAATTATTTTTATTATGTTATAATTTGAATTTCCTTGTCTTGTTGAAAATATATATAAATGGGGAAGGGGATAAAATAAGAGATTTGATTCCCCATTGAGGAGATTATTTTCGCTATAGTCAAAAGTCACGTCACTCGTGGTTGATTTAATATAAATTGAATTAAATCTATATTTTAGAGTAACTACTATAATGAATGATATACAATTGATAAAATATAGTAAATGGAAAAAAATTGGAATTTTATGAAACCCTAAGTAACAGAGAGAGAGAGAGAGGGTTAATTAGCTAATTTCACACAATCTCAAGATGATATGTGTAATGACCCAATTTCTTTTCCCTATCTATTAGAGGTGGATCATCTCGGTGATCATTATTACAAGCATTAAGATAGATAAATAAACAATAATAATAAATAAAAAATAAACAAAATAAAAGAATTAAAGAAGGGGAAAAGAAAAGAAAATAGATGTGAAGTGAAGTGGAAGAAAATAAAATTAGGTGGTTAGAGAGAGTTATGGAGGATGTGTGGCGGAAGGAGTGGATGGGAGTGTGGGGGAGGGTATTATGGCATTTTGGCATAGTACGACTGCCATGTACGTCCTCTTAGACCTCTCACTTCCCTAAATAATAATACAATCACTTTATTTGAAATCCTAAGGAATTAACCAAGTTGAAACATAAGGAAAGGTTGTAAATTTTAGTAGTATTTGAATAGTTATAGTGAGGAAGAATTTCCTAGTGATATTGTCTAATTTTCCTTCCCTAGTGGCACTTTACTGGCTAGGGAATATCACATAACTTTGGAGTTGTTAAATTGTTTGAAAAATTGAAAGAGCACTGCATTGATTCTCATGGAATATGATTATCACAAAGTACCAAAGACATGGGTTTCCTCACCATACATTTGAATCTGTTTCACCTATACAAAAATAAGTATCCAACCTTGATGAGTTTACATCTTGCGGCATACCCCATCCTATGCCAAAATATGATCTCAAGAATAAAGTGTGGACATCCATCAAATCATAAAAGATAGAGGAATTTCTTCGATGTTATAGTTAAAAATTCTCTGGAAGACATTTATGGAAAATGTGGAACCTTACATAAGGCATTTTAAGTGTTTGATAGAATGTTTAAAAAAATTTGTTTTGTGGAAAGTATTGACTACAGGATATACACAGAATGGGTTTGTATAAAGGCTTAGAAAATTTCAAGAAAATGAAATTGGCAGGTGTAAATCCAAATCCCACAACTTTTTCCAGCATCCTCCCAAGCTTATGTGAATTTAAGAGCTCTGAAACTTGTGCATCCATCAAAACATAGAAGAAATTTTTTAGATATTATTATGGTGGATGAACTCTTAGGAATTTATTGAAAACATGGAAGCTTCATTTTTAAACCCTTTGTTGGCCACTTGTTCTACGAGTTGTGTGTTTGAGATGGGCATTGAATGACCTTAGAAATGTTTGATTATCATTTTATTTTTGCCCTAAATGTTGAAGCATGTGCTTAGCATGTAAACTATTTGACAATTCTAGAAAGAAATGTAGCCTCATCTCCTGCAAGGATTGCCATAATGCCAAATATCTAAAGGAAACTTTGAAATTTCTCATCAACGTGTAAGTTCAACCTATGGTGGTTGTGTGCAATCATTTCCTTGGTGTTCATAAGCACATATGGGAAGTTCCTTGGTGTTGTGGAGAATGTTATGCTTAGAGCGTTAGTGTACACGTGGAATTGGACATTGTCTTAAAGGGAACAGATGGAGGGGTTGTGGGTGCATGCAAAATATTGGAAAAAATTTCAAAACAAAGTTGAGCCTTGTGGAATGCGGGTAAACCCACCTAGAGCACCACTTGCACTACAGATGCTAGTATTTCCACGCATAGTCTTCTTACCTTCATCTTTAATAGTTTTTATTTAAATTGGTTCTTCATTACAAAATAATTGAAATATTAAATCATTATATGTTTAAACCATTGGATATTATAATCGAACTTTTAGTGTAAAATAAAAAAACCTCACCTTGTGGTTAATGTAATCGATTTACGCTTACTACCTCAACCTTATGCATTGCTATACCCAAGATATAAAATTTGGTGCTCTTGTCCACCGGTATTAGTGAGACCTATATGAGTCGTCAACTCAAACTACCATTTCAATCCACCTTGCAAAATTAGAAACATGCAATTTCTAAAGACGTGCTAAACAACTTATTATGCCCCATTAAAGAGATGTTAAGCATCGATGTGTTCCTTGTTCTTAGGAGAGTCACGTTAAGTTTTATATTGAGCCCAATCAACCGTTTTTAATCTCTTTGCTGCTCCTCTAGGAGTTAATTTACCCCATTTGAACTTTTAAGAAGTCGCTAAAATTGAGAAGTTGGGTTCTATTTCAGCTCATTGTTTCATCCATAAACAAGAATCTACTTACCCATCTTTGTAAACCTCTTGTATTTTAACTAGGAAATTGCTTATAACCTTTGGTTTGGGGAAAATAATCTTGTAGATAGTTTGGACAAGGGATTTTGTAGGCTTTGGGTTGCTATTTGACTAGGTCAAAGTGGCCAAACTATGATTGGTGGCTCCGAAAATTTCATCACCATTTGTAATGAGTTTTCCTATTTCCAGCTTATCTCAACTCTATTCAATTTCCCATTAATAGAAGGGAAGATAGTAGTATTCCTAAAGGGATACCATCCATCGATATTTACTTTTTACATGAGGTTTCTTAGCTCTTGAGTGAAAATAGGTTGTTGCAACTAGCCACAATTATGACTAATGGCCCCAAAAAAAAGCCACCAACTGTAAACCATTCGCAAGTTCTTAAGTCCATCAATTCTTGTGAATTCTTGGTATATATGAGGACACATATAAATTTAAGTGTTGTGTGTATGCCCATCTAAAGGAAATTTTTGAATGTGGTTCTTTATCCTCTGAGAAAAAATTAGACATTTTCGCAACTAGTAGAATAATGGGAAATAAGGTTGTAGGACCTAGCAAGGACAATAAACCGTCATAGAAACTATTAAAATGTATAAGTAACTATATGAAACTCTCTCATGTCACTTGTGGTGTGAAATATGAATTTTTTAAATATAGTGTTTCTCTCTCTTCCCTATCTCCTTCTCTGCCCTTGGTTAAGAAATGAAGTGAAATGAATATATATCTCTAACCCACTCCTTTAGAATGCAAATTATTATTATTATGTAAATGGAAAACTAAAAATAATAATCATGATAGATTTAGGTGGATGTCATGCCAACAATTTATCAATTATTTCATGCTCACATAGTTTTACAGGATGCAAATAAGATGAAAGAAGGGTGTGGTTGTAATTTATTATGTATTATTATAATTTATACATGTTAATGTAATATATATGTATATATATGCATTACTATGTTACATAAATTTTATTATTGAAATTTTGTAATATGTATGAGATACTAATTTTAGGGGTGCTTTGGGAATGTGTATTTAACCATAGTTGTCATTTGGATATAGATATATGTATGGAAAGGTTAAAAAAATGTGTTAGACATATATGTTAAAGGAATATGAATTTGGCATCTTAAAGTGCTTTTCGTTCTGAAATTTATAATGAAATCTCTAGAGTGTTGTGTTATTTAACCAGTGAATATAGAAAAGAAATCTAATTTAAACAACTAACCTTAGTTAAAACTTTTGCATATCGACCCTTCTCACATGATCTTTCTAGCATAGAAGAAATTAAAACGTAAGTATGAACTTAAATCTTTACACTTGATGGAACCTTCTAATAAGTAAATAAGAGCCCAATTTTATATTTGCATCCTAGCTTGCATGCTTAACAAAATATCTATAAATTCAACAATTAGGAAAGACATGGTTAAAATTTTTGATGGTTTATTTCATCCCCTCATCGAATTCTCCTAAGATAGTAATCCTTAGTAAACCAATGATAATCATAGTATATAACCCTCTTGGACTGACACACATGTTATATGGTGAAGATCACAAAGTAACCTTCAAGTCACCTTAAAGAGTTAGGATAATAATTGAACTCATTAACCAATTTTATATTATTGCGTGGTTTCAATAGTACAATACTAAGAGTTAATTTTGAAACTTAAAAGATTTTAAGTTATGATTAGTTTGTGGGAATGTAACCACAATATGATGAGCTAGGAGAAAAGTGAAATTTAGATCATTAATATAATGTGTTCAAAACATTATGTGATGTGTAACTAGATCCATGACATGTAATCCTCAATGTGAACCATAATTCTTTAAATTAAGGAGTATTCTCCCTTGTTTCCCACTTCTCCTATTGCGTGATGAATTTACGTTGTGAAACCAGTAATCAAGTTATTTAGGCATTTCCCTAGGATGAGAGCTAGTATTCCCATGAGCATGTAAATAAATTTATTAACAAATGGGTTACTAGACAAATTTCAAAATGCCTATTGAGAATGGATCTTAATTTCTTCACAAGAAACTTGATTTTACATGTTACTAGTTCCGACAAGAATCAAGATAGCATTGGTCATGGTCATGGCGTAAGTGCCGTTCATGCGATAACCAACACCGTTCGTGGTGTAATCGTGACTTGATTTACTGTGTGACACAATTTTTATTTTTGACAAAAATTAGAATAAATCAATTATTTTAAAGATGATTTAGTGATTGTAAAATCAAATTCAAGTTACCCAAAATAGATATATATGCTTCTATTCATTGTATGAGGGTAAGTAAGAAGAAGAGAATATAAATAGCAATTGTTTTACATATAAGTTTTTTTCAAAAGAAAGAGTAGGCTGAGTGAGGGAAAAGCATTGAACACCCTATGAGGTGTTGGAAGACAATAGATATTCATTTTATTTCTGTTTAAAGAACTCGAATAATAATATTAGTCATTTCTTGGTGGACGTAACCCACACAAGGTGAACCACATTAAATCTTGTGTAATCTTTCTCTTGTTTATTTTATCTTCTTGTTATTTCTGCACTCATTGCTTGTATCCTTTATGTGATTATAGATCATGCAACATCATATATAGTTTAACCCCAAAAACTAGTATCGAGCTTTGTTTGAGAGTTTTTATGTTGAAAAATTTACTCATAAAGGGTTTTCGATTGAGTGGGAGCTACAAAATGGCGAAGACAATAAATACAAGGTAGATAAATTTGACAGTCATAATTATCAAGTAAGGAAGAAGTAAATTGAAGATTATTTATATCAGAGATTTATATTTACCATTGGATGAGAAGTATATACCTATGAAGATGACTGATGAAGAATGGAATATTCTTGAAAGAAAGGCTTTCGGATCTATAAGATTGAGCCTGACAACATTCGTGGCTTCCAATATTACAAAAACGACTTCTATGGTAGAGTTAATGTAATCTTTTGCTAATTTATATGAAAAAAATAGTTCTTCAAATTAAGTTTATTCGATGAAGGAAATATTTAGTTCTAAGATGCATGAAGGTGGATCTACATATAGTCATTTGAATGATTTCGATCAATTGTAAATTAGTTCAAATTGATGCTATACCATTTGATGATGAAGTAAAAGTAGTTTTATTCTCATGTTCTTTTCCGATAGTTGGGAAAACTTGGTAATGGATGGTAGTAATACAACATCTGCTAATACTATTTTGAATTTTGATGATGTGGTTAGTATAATCTTGAACGAAGAAATTTGTAGGAAGATTATAAAGGAATCATCATCTGGAAATGCTTTGAATGTAGAAATAAGGGGTAGGCGAAGGAGAGATCCAAGAGTAATAGTAATAGGAAATAAAATTCAAGGGATAGTAGATCTAAATCTAGAACTAAGGGAATTACTTATTGGAATTGTGGAAAGAAAGGACATGCAAAGAAATATTATTGGTCAAAGTATAAAGAGAACCAACAACTAGACAAAGGTAAAGAAGAAAATCTTTCTTCATCGTAGGTAATGCAAGATGCTCTTATTTTTATTTAGATAATAGAATTGAATCATGGGTTTTAGATTCGGAGCTTGTTTACATGCAACCCCGAATAAGGGTTACTTGATTCTATGTCCAGGAAATTTTGGGAATGTTTATTTGGGTGAAGATGAACCTTGTAGTATTACTTTGGTAAAGGGGAAGTTCATCTAAAATTGCAAAATGGAAATACATGGGTATTGAAAGATGTGAGGCATGTGCTAAGCCTAAGGAGGAATCTTATTTCTGCGGGGCAACTAGGTGAATCAGGTTGCATGGATGCTTTACAGAGACTCTTGAAAGTCACCAAGGTGATTTTTTTGTGTGCAAGAGGTAAGAAGGTAGGAACATTATATTTATCTACCTGTATTAGTGATTTATTTTTGTATTATCTACTTGATTCGGATGCATGCATGTGGCATAATCGGTTGGGTCATATGAGTCAAAAGGAATGTAGATCTTAAAGGCTAAGGGTAAGTTATTAGATTTGAAAGATTTCGATCTTGATTTTTGTGAGCATTTTATTTTTGTAAAGCAAAAGAGAGTGAGGTTTCTCAAAGTTGGGGCAGCTAAAGAGAAAAATTGGAGCTTGTACACTCGGATGTGTGGTGACTAGCTTAGGTGGCTTCTCATGGAGGATCCCAGTATTATTTTAATTTCATTGATGATGTTATAAGAAAGGTATGTGTTTATTGTATTAAATGCAAATCTGATATTTTTTAGACTTTTAAAAGATGGAAGTCCCTTATTGATAATGAATCAAATTCTAAGTTAAAGTGCCTTAGATCCGACAATGGTGGTGAATACTGTAGCAAGGATTTCAATTATTATTGTTCAATGAATGGGATACATAGAGAAAGAATGGTTCCAAGAATACCACATGAGAATAGTGTTGCGAAAAGAATGACTAGGACAATCATGGAACATACTAGAAGTATGAGAATACATTCGGACTTCCCTTACAGGTTTTGGGTGGAAGCAAATTGATACAATGGTTTATTTGATTAACCACAGGCCTTCAAGTTCACTAGATGGAGGAATACCATAGGAAGCTTAGACCAAAAAAGAGGTAGATGTTTCTTTTCTTAAAGTTTTTGGTTCAGATGTTTTTGTGCATGTTGATAAGGAAAATAGAAAAAAGTTTGATGCAAAATCCAAGAGATGCAATTTTATTAGTTATGGATCTGGTGATTTCGATTTCAATTTTGGATTTAGAGAATCTAAAATTATTAGGAGTTGTGATGTTGAATGGAATGAAAAGATAATGTATAGGGATCAAATTTTGGTACCCAAGGATGAACCAGTTGGCAAGTTTTGAATGAAAATGAACTCTTAGATTTAAAATTATTACCTATAGTGTTACACAAGAAACTCGAGTGTCGGTTACCCCTAACCAACATCAGTTAGAAAACTGGTATCATTTATAGAAGGTAAAACTTAAATTGGTTAACAAACCCGATGTTGGTTACAGGTGACCGTGTTAGTTACTCATAGATTTAGATCTACAAATGTCCAAGAGGTCCAGATTCATCCTCCGGTATGCCAAAATCCTGTGAGAAGGTCATAAAGGGTAAGTAAATCCCTACAAATATTTACACCTTGTCTATTTTATTTATTATTGACTTATAATGGTGAACTAGAGATATTTGAAGAATAAATGTAGGATAATACCCATTTCCAAAGTGGGAGCATGGCATGGATGAGGAGATGGACTCCTTGGAGCGAGAACCAAACTTGAAATTTGGTTAAGTTTCCAGCAGTAAGAGAAAATTGTAGAACAAGTGGGTTTACATGATCAAGGAAGAAGAGGGTGGATAGAAAGATACTAGCTAAGGCTTGTAGTAAAGGGATATACATAGAAATCAGTGCTTCGACTTTGGTGAAATATTTTTCTTGTTGTTAAGATGAATTCTATTCTTACTTTGTATTAAGCTTAGTTGTAGTAGAAGATTTGCATTTATAGCAACTAGATGTGAAGATGAATTTCCTTCATGGTTATTTAGATGAAGAGATTTATATACAAAGCAGAGTTTAGTTATGAAGTCAAGGGTAAGGAGAAACTTGTGTGCAAATCGAAAAGAGCCTATATGGGCTCAAGAAAGCTCCAAGGCAATGCTATTTGAGATTGGACAATTTTATGCATGAGCATGGTTATATAAGATGTGAATCTAACCATTGTGTTTATTTTATATGGCTTGAAAATGGGAGATATGTTGATTATACGATCTAGTATGAAGGACATCTGTAAACTTAAAGAAGGTTTAGCTCACACATTTGCAATGATAGATTTGGGAGATACAAAGAAAATCCTTGTCATGAAAATTCACCGAGACAACAAAAACAAGAAGTTGTATTTGTATCGGGAGGCACATATCAATAAGGTGTTGGAATGGTTTAATATACAAAGATCAAAACTTGTTGGTACACCTATGGTTAGACACTTGAAATTTAGAAAATATCGTGTCCTTCATCACACGAGTAGTTTTAGTACATGGAACATGTTCCCTATGCTTCAAAGAAGAGGAAGTATTATGTATGCATTGGTTTGTACTAAACCGGACATTACACATGTAGTGAGAGTTGTGAGTAGGTTTACGACTAATCCAGTTAAATAATATTAGAAAGAAGTCCAATGGATTTTGAGGTATTTGAGAGGGACATCCAACATGGATTTATGCTATAAAGGGTAAAATACTTCTTTGTGTGGCTATATTGATTCGAGATATGGTGGGGACTTGGATGGCGGGAGGAGCACCACTTGATATATTGTCACGGTAGGTGGAATGACAATTAGATGGATTTGGAGATTGCAAAAGGTTATGGTTTTGTCTACTACAGAGGCAAAGTATGTTATAGCTACAAAATCTAGCAAGAAAATGATATGGATGATTAGGTTCATGGAAGATTTGGGTAAGGAATAAGAGGATTGCAGATTATACATTGATAGTCGAGTGTGATTCATCCGCAAGGAACTCGATATTTCATTCAAGGAAAAAACATATTCAATCGAGGTATAACTTCATGTGGTAGGTGTTGGAGGATGGAAAACTAAAGTTAGAGAAAATACATATAGATGAGAACCCTGTAGATATGCTAACGAAGCCATTGGTAAGGGAGAAGTTGGAGCTTCACTCCACTTCTATTGGTCTTTGAGTTTAAGACTTGAAGAGGAAGAAATAGGCCAAGGAAAAGGAACCAAGGATGGTGATGCACAATACAGTGCAACAATTGATCTCTAAGTGGGAGATTGTTGAGAATGGAGCTTAATTGATTCATAAGAAAATTTCTTTTACAAGTCACTAGTTCCGAAAGTAACTAGTGTCACCATGATGTAACTAGCACTTGCTAGGCAATAATCGGCGCCGGTCAAGCAAAGAATAACGATGATGCGATTACCTGTATGACATAGTTTTTGTTTTTGATGAAAATTAGAATAAATCAATTATTTTAAAGATGATTTATTGATTGTAAAAGAAAAGTTAAGTTACCCAAAATAGATATATGTGCATGTGTGCATTGTATGAGGGTAAGTAAGAATATGATAATATTAATAACAATTGTTTTGCATGTAAGTTTTCTTGGTGAGAAAGAAAGAGTAGCTGAGTGAAGGAAAAACATTGAACATCTTGTGAGGTGTTGGAAGACAGAGATCTTGATTGTATTTCCTCTACAAAGCACTTTGAATTATAATATTGTTCATTTCTTAGTGTATGTAGCCCACACTGGGGTGAACCACATTAAATCCGGTGTAATATTTCTCTTGTTTATTTTGTCTTCTCAGTTATTTCTACATTCATTTCTTCTATGCTTTATCTCGATTATAGATCATGCAACACCTTTATATGGTTTAACCCCAACAATTCCATTTAAATCAAATTAGGTGAAATCATTTTAAGATGAATGTAATTGATTCAAGTCAGTCTTATGTTTTAGTTACCTACCAATGATAATACTAAATGTGAATCCCCTTTAACCCCTCTCAAACAAGAGTGCCAACTTGACAAGAAGTATCGAATTTACCTAGAGTTACAACATGATTTTTGGAGATAGGGGTGTTCAATAATCCTAATTATGACCTTAGTAAATTGTGTAAAATTTATAACTGAATGCCTCCTTATAATAAGAACCTAATACTTATTGTTAGGAAATTAGTGTTCATAATGTGAACATATGGTTTAAATATTATTATTATTTAATATTGAAATAATATGCGAGTGTGCATAATTAGTTTTCATGCACAACTCATAGAGATAGGAATGTATTATAATATCTTGGGATAAAGAGTAATAATAGGGAATAAAGGAGACATTTGGGGATAAAATGATAAGACTTGACTCCATGATTTTAGGACCAAGCAATTGTATAAAATGCCCTCTCATATTCAATATAAATTTCTCGATTCTAATTTCATTTTGTCTATATTTTTGTACTTTCCATTTCATGAGTTAATTTGATTTATTGTTGTTGAATTTATTTACGAAAATATAGAGATTTAGCATCATTTTCTATCAGAGCATGTTTCCTTCTGCAAGTGTAGAAGAAGAAGAAGCTGGTTGAACAAATCCCCTAGGAAATTTTTTGAGTAGAAACATCATAGTAGAAAGAACACAGTTTACTCATATGACATTTGATTGATCTCTCATTTTGTTGCTAGAAATATAAGAACAAGATGCAAAATAATGTAGTGTACATCACTTCAGATTCGTCTCATATCTATGCATAAAATTATGTTTAAGTTGAGTGAAATGTTTTGTTGTTTTTAAAACAAATGTTTGATAGATTGAATGTATCTAAAAAACTGAGATTTTAAATATTACGAAATTTATTGAGTTTTTTTAGTTAATATATAGAAATGTTTTGATAAAATTTAGCAAAAATTGAGTTTCTAGTTTGAGAGAAAAGTGGAAATAAAAATAGGTATTTGAAAAAACAAGTGGTGCATAATACATTTATGTAATTTTTTAACTAGAGACATTTTTTCTTGCATGTGACATCCATAGTAAGGGGGTGCATTATCAGTTCAATAGGACACCCAAAAAAATTGTTTAATGAGTGTACAAGATCCATTTTCTAACTATTTAGCATCATAATGGAGGAAAAGGAGGAAGGAGGCGTTTTAGTGACCTCTCATCAAGCACCATCGATGAGGCCACAATGTTTCTTTTTTGCCATGTTTTTAAAGTTTTGTTCGGTGTGTTTAATTTTAGCATGTGTGGTAGTAACTAAAGAACAAATGGATAAATTTTGTTAATAGTAAGGAACATATTTTCCTATATTTTGTTCTCTTTGTAAATTGTGGATGGAAACATGTAAGATGCTATGAAAGTTGTTGGTGGAACACTAGAAAACAAATTTCCGAGTTTGTCAATCTCTAAGAAAATCACATATAGATTGATTAATGGTTCAACTAAAAACTTGTTAGAGTTGATGGTACTCTTTGAAAACCATCATATTATAGAACATTAGCAGGTACTAGACAGAACTCACCCATGTTGACACTAAGGGGGTGAATGTTAGGAAAATAGTGTTTATAGTGTGAACATACGGTTTAAATATTAGTATTATTTAATAAATAATATGTGAGTGTGCATAATTAGTTTTCATGCACAACTCACAGAGATAGGAATTTATGAAAATATCTTGGGATTGAGATTAAGACTAGGGAATAAAGGAGAGATTTTGGGATAAAAATGATAAGACTTGAGTCCATGAATTTAGGAGCAAGCAATTGTATAAAATGCTCACATTATCCAAATTTTTCCCCCAGTAAAATTAGTCAAACACAACCCCACAAAAGAAAGAAATATAAAGGTTTGTTCCATCGTACAAGCACATGTTTTGAATCCAACAGACACGTTGCAGGTGGACTCAAAAATGGAGAAACCATGGGCTAAAAAGAAGAAAACAACATCAAGGAGGCCAAAGGCTCTGAGGAGAGAAATGGGGAAAGGCTCAGAGTCTCCTAAGCTTCACAAATGATTTAGAGTGAGCCAAAATTGACTCGAAATGGAGGAGAAAGATAGGAAAATGGGGCCGAACAACATCAAGAGAGACGAGCTCTATAGTAGAAGTTTGAATTAGTGGGGTTAAAGTTTCGGACTTTGCATATGATTCAACTTAAGGCTATAACCACCCAAGTATAAACAAGATCGCGGAAGGCACCATGTGTCACCAATGCAATTGTAAAGATGCATCCAAATTTCAGCTCCCAAATGAGCATAAGCTCACCACATAGTCCAATTTAAAAAGTGGGACATAAGCGGTCCCAAATCGGAAATTGAAAATTCACAAGATAGTCGAAGATGCCACGTGTCCAAACAATGCACCTTCAAGGGTCGAATCCAAAGCTGGAGACTCAAACAAGCACAAGGCCTCCATGTATCCCGGTTCTGAGAAGGGCATCGACTCGAATCGGCTAAGTATAGAGAGCCAGTGGATGATGCCATGTATTGTATCAGCACAAATTCGAAGGCATGACCCAAACCAGAGACTCAAACAAGCACCAAGTCTCCACGTGTCCCAGGTCCAAAAAGTAATAGACTTAGGGGTTGAATAGTCAAAATGGGATAGAGCCATTGGAAGGAGATAAGTGTTAGCATGACTCTACTTCAAATGCAAAATTTGGAGATGAGACTCAAAGTTACGCAAGCCCTCCATGTGTCTAGGGTAAGACTTATGGCCCTACAAAGCAAAAGGGACTTAGCCAAAACATAAGAAAACACAACAAAGCTGTAGAAGGTGCCTCATTTCTCTTTAGTGAAATTTCAAAAGTAAAATCCAAAAGCAGTTCCCAAACTAGCGCCAGCTCTACACGTGGCCATGCTTCAAGTCAAAGTATGAAGGCAGGTTGTCAGAGGCAATTCAAACTTTTGGCTCAAAGGGTGTAAAGTATAAAAATGAGCCACACCTCTGCTAATGCCCAAGGAGCCACCTATCAAGCCTAAATTGCATGTGGGAAGGTTTGCTTGGGAGAGAATTTTCACCCAAATGGAAAATGTGGACATGCGGGCTCAAAGATGGTTTTTTAACAAAAAATGAATTGCGGGCTGGGGGCATTTTTTACATTTTGTATTGTTTGGTTCCAAAAGGTGTAAAGTGAGTTTCGGGCCCATGGACCTGTTTTGCTAACTGGTTTTCACCATTTTTTACATACCCGACTCAAACATTCAAATGGACATATCGCTTAATCCAAAGACTGAATCCAACAAATTTGGCCCTTTGGTAAAGGTCTCGACCTGCCTCATGAGATGGGATCCTGAAACTTTAATTTTGACGAGGTTAAGTGCATGAAAAATGGGAAAACATATTCATGCCATTAATATGTAATCTGATTGTTTCAACTACCAGATCCGATTTGATTCAATCTTCTGTTCTTCCTTCTTCAACACACCAAACAGACATATAGTGGTGGACTTGGCAGATTGTTGGCGGATTCGTGATGGGAATTGATAGTTGGTTGTTGGATTTTAAGAGTAGGATAGAGATTATCTCCTTTCCCTCTGATTTTAACCATCTATATATTGTAACACTTCTCATTTGAGAAGGAGAGACATTTTGGTATGGGGAAACTCTTTCAAAGTTGTTTCCCAACTCCATTTGAGCTGTAAGCCTTCTCCTATGTCTAGAGAGCATATTTTTGCCTCTGAGCACCCATGTAATAGTCTATGCACCTTATAGAGCAATAAAATCTTGTTTTGTGGCATCTTTCAACCCTTGGCATTATTTTATTTTTTCTTTGTGCCTCTCTATCTCGTGTTTTCTCCTTGTGTATGTATTTCATGTTTGCAGGTGTAAGATGTCATGCTTCATGGAGTTTTAATGGTAGATTTGGATCTAGGTCTATGTCACTTCTATTTGACCTCCCTCAGTCCCCTTTTCCCTATTTCATTCTCCCTCAACGAGTATCTCGCCACTTCCTTTTCTGGTGTATCACCACTTAGTGTAGGATCTTTCACCCTCTCTCTCTCTCTATCCCCTTGGAATGATTAGATTAGGATTAGTTAGATTCTTCATGCATTGGAGTAGCTTTGTGAGGTAGATTAGGAACCAAGGAATGAATTTCTCCAGAGGTCCATGTACGGTTTTCCAAGCCCCACAACTTGAGAGAGATGGTCCCACATTGTGAAATCACACCGAATTCCCCATGCACACGTAGGCCATTCGAGGGTTCTATGATTCCGAACTAACAATGCCCTCTCATATTTAATAGAAATTGCTTCATTGTAATTTCATCTTCTCTTTTTTTTTAACTTTCCATTTCATGAGTTAATTTGATTTATTGTTGTTGAATTTATTTATGCAAATCTAGATATTTAACATCACTTATTTCAAT
Organism: Taxus wallichiana var. yunnanensis; assembly: GCA_018340775.1. NCBI lineage: Eukaryota > Viridiplantae > Streptophyta > Pinopsida > Cupressales > Taxaceae > Taxus > Taxus wallichiana. The sequence goes on along the minus strand of CM031240.1, from coordinate 221,509,570 downwards.
TAAACCAAACCTAGTTTAATGTGAAATCATACTCCTTAAGACCTTGATTAATAAGAATTTAAAGGAAAAAGGTAGGATATACGGTTAGTTGTAATTCCTTAAAACATAATTCAAGAAGCCTAGTAATTAAATGCTATTATGAAAAGAACATGTATTATATTTACTCTTGATGTACTAAACCGAACTTGTTCATGTGACCCTTCCTTGTTAGCAACTAAGATAAACTACAAAACCAAAAAAACATGCAAATTAAAATAAAAATTCTTAGAGCAAACACTTGTGGATCTTGTGGGAATCTATATTCATATGAATAATCAGGTCACATCTTTCTATTATGATAGGGGAAACAAGCAAAATTAGATGGGGTAACTACAAGTGAAAATTTAAGTAAAGCAAGGACAAGATATTATAGTTTTAAGAAAAATGAAGGACCGCATGATCGGTGATTTTCAAAAATTAAGTCCAATAATGAAAGATAAAGGTAGTGAAATTTTTAACCATGAAAGCGTTGTGTGATGGATGGTGCCTATACGAGAGTTAATTGTTTTTAATTAATTATTGTGCCTTGTCATTTGGGGAAGGGTGGTCTTGATGTGCAACATGTATTTTCATGTCATCTTTTCGGGATAATGTTTGTGAAAACGTAGCATGTGTTATGCATTGTCTTAAGAAATCCCTTGTGTTGTCATGTATCAAGAAATGTAAGTAAAAAAAATTCTGGTATTTTTATTGTTGTATTTTTGTGTGTAAAATGTGGGCATTACATTTCGTATCGAGTGGAGGTTCAAGCTCTCAAACCTTTGGTATGGATTGGAATTATGGTGATTTTTGCATGGTGGTGGTGAAGATAGGAAGAGTAATGTGATATATGTTGTCATGCGACCAATGTTCTAATTGTGACAGATGAACACACAAGTTGTGCATGTCACTTAGTGTTTATTTTTATCATGTTCATGTGCTTTTGATGAGATTATTTTCTCTCCTTTTTTTTGATTTGATGAGGAGTTCAAGTGTGATGTGATGCCTTTTTGTGTGTTAAAAGAATGTTACTATGGATTAGAGAGTGTTGGATTGTCTTATTCTTTTGTGATATGTATGTGTGATTATGTCCCGCATGACAAAATTTGTGTATAGTGAATTGGATTTTAATGTCATGTCACCATTGTGTTGTGATGAATCATTTGTGTCACCATGTTATATTACGATTGACAATATGTTCTAATGTTAGTAATTGTGTTCATCATATGTATAATTCATGTAATATGTGATTTCATGTCATGAATTAGAGGAATATTGTGATCATATGACCCCTGTTATGGAGTACTTGCACCATGGGTTCGTTATGTGGAAACGTGATGTATCATGACCCATGAAAGTAATGATTGCATTATACCATATATATATATATATATATATATATATATATATCATATGACCCCTGTTATGGAGTACTTACACCATGGGTTCGTTATGTGGAAACGTGATGTATCGACCCATGAAAGTAATGATTGCATTATACCATATATATATATATATATATATATATATATCATATCTAAGAAGCTACGGTTAATGTGCGTGAATCACCAATGTCTTAGTGATGTAGTTATGTGTTATGTTATGAATCTTACACTAGACATCCCCGAGGGAAGAAATCGTTAAGAGTGTATGTGTGGAGAGATATGGCGTGGACCAGGTTTTCATAATATTGAGCCAATTATGAGTTAGGAAGTGGAGTCTCATATAGGTTGAAAACCCACTTCTATCTCATTTAGTATACTTTGAGCTTTCTCGGTATATTGTGGATGTGCAACACCTTAGAATCAACTTATGCAAACTAGCATTCCCGCTCTTTCCTATGTGGGTTGTCCATCGAAAAATCCTATGTGATTTTTACTATGTTGAGCCTTGTGGGAGTATGGAGGTAAGATTCGGGAAAAGATTATGATAGTTGTATTATTTGATATTTTATTTTACGAGCCAAGGGTCTATGTCCAAGTGCCAACAACTCAATGATTCCCCCTTTAGTTTCCATATAAGGCCACCTAGTGATTATAATATGTTATTTCTCTCTACGTATTTTATTTGTAAATATATTATTATCTCCTTTATTGTCGAACCAGTAGTTTTATAGACTTTTGCATTGTTATATTTTGGGCATTCTGTTTGGTTGTTGCACTAACATGCAGATTTTTGCACTAACTATGGATATTTAGTCATTTTTTCTTAGTTTTAAATTTTTGTTTAAATTTTATTTATTTTTATAGCCTAGCCCAAGGCTTGGTTTTTTCCACTTGGCATTTCAAAAATATTTTTATGTTGGTTCTAATATCGTAATGTGTTGGAATAGGGTAGTGGAATTCACCATAGAGTGGTTGGACGTTTGGAACCACTTCGTTGTAGTGGGGTATGTCCCAAGGATTTACAGATAACTAGCTGGTTGTTGAACCACAATTTATTATGTCTCTTTTTTTTAGGGGTGTCTTGACTCTATATGATTAGGGCCATAGGGTGACCGACCTCATTGTGGAGTTAAAAGAAAATTTTATCTTTATTTTATTCTTGGGAGGTATAAGGAGTTGTTTTCTGATGCTTTGGAAGGTATATGGAAATGTTTTGGGATGCTTTGGGAGGTATATGGAGTTTTTTTGTGATGATTTGTGAGGTATATGGAGTATTTTGTGATGCTTTGGGAGGTATATGGAGTGGTTTTGTGATGATTTGGGAGGCGTGTGGAGTTGGTGTTTATATTTATTTATACTCATGTAAGTCTAATTATGTTATGGGATGTTGATGATTGATGTTTATGATTGAGGGTATGATTTGATCCCCTTTTTGACACTATGAGGCTATAGTTATTGTTTCGAGTTGTGTGAAAGCTTTATATGTGTACCTATTGGGAATTCTAGGTTATTGTAGTCCGATAATGTTATGAGTACTATTATGTCAGTGCATGTGTGATAAGTACCATGTTGTGAGGGAAAAGTATGGTGTTTCCATGGTTTATTTGATTTTTTGTAATGTGATATAGTCATGAAAGTACATATCATATGTCTTGTGGACTATTGATGTTGTATTCGTGCCTAGTGTGGTATTGTGATGTCGGTTTCATTGGGCACCTAGAAAATAAATATACTAAAATATTTATATAAAGAAATATTAAGAGATTGATATTAAGAAGTACTGTAAAGGAAAATATTAACTAAGTAATAAGGTAAACTAGAACTACTAATCTTCATAGAACATTAAGAGTTTATGAAATTGTTAAAATTTCTTGACTTCCCTATGGTCATGTTATAATGAAAGAGATCTTATCCCTAGATGGAACTCGTCATCATTAGCTTTCCTTCCTTTTTTATCACTTTTGTTACCCCTGCATTATGTCACATTGAGGATGATACTCTTATAAGGGGAGGGAGATGTAATGCCCCAATTTATTTTCCCTCTCCATTAGTGGTGGATCATCTCAACAATCATTATTGTAAACATTAAGATAGATAATAAAATAAAAATTATAAATAAATAATAAATAAAAAAATATAAGAATAAGAAAATGGTGGAAAGAAAAGAAAATAGATGTGAAGTGACATGGAAGAGAAGTAAAGGATGTGGTTGGAAAGAATTATGGAGGATGCGTACTAGGAGTGGATTAGCATGTGGGGAGGGTAGTATGGCATGTTGAAGGTGTTTTACGGGGTATGATTGCTTTGCATGTCCTCTCGGACCTTTCACTTCACTTAAATAATAGAAAAACAATTTATTAGAGATCTTGAGGCATTAACAAAGATGAAACCCAAAGAAACATTGTAAATTTTAGTAGTATTTGGATAGTTACGGTGAGGAATCTTTTCTTGGTGATACTTTCCATGTTTCCTTCATTGATGGAACTTTCTAGCTAGGGCCTGTCAGAGAACTTTTGTATTGTTACAGTGTTTGACCAAATGAAATAATGAGGAAACTTCTCATGGAATATGATTACGGAAGTGTACAAAAGACATGGGTTTCCTCATGGGAAAATCACATTGTTTCACCTATGCAACAAATAGGTCTCCAACCTGATCAATTTACATTTTCTTGCGTACTCGATACCTATGCCAAAATATGAGCTCTGGAAAGAGTATGGACATCCATCAAAGCATAAAATATAGAGGATTCTTTTATCAGATGTTGTAGTTGAAAATTCTCTAGTAGACGTGTGTGTAAAATTTGGACCCTTACACAAGGCAGGTGAACTGTGTGAAAGAAAGTTTAAAAAAACATGGTTTTGTGGACAACATTCATTGGAAGATATGCACAAAATGGGTTTTTTTGAAAAGTCTCATAAAATTTCAAGAAAATGTAATTGATCGGTGTAAATCCAAATCCCACAAATTTTGTAAAGTCCTCCCAAGCCTATGCCAAATTACGAGGTTTGAAACTTTCGCATCAATCGAGCTTAGAATAATTTATTCGATATTATTGTGGTAGATGCACCGATAGGAATATATCAAAAACATGGAAGCTTCATTTGTTTCAAACCCTTTTTTGGCCACTTTTTTTTGAGTTGTGTGTTTGAGATGGGAATTGGGTGACCTTAGCAATGTTTGATTATTATTTTATTTTGGCCCCAAATGTTGAAGCGGTGTGTTTGACATGAAAACTACTTGATAGAATTCTGAAAGAAATGCATCCTCATGGCTTGTAAGGATTGCTATCATGACAGATATCTTTTGAAAATTTTAAAATTTCTCATCAACGTGTCAGTCCAACCTATGGTAAAGCTATGTGGAACCATTTGCTTGGTGTTGATAAGCGAGATGGGAAGTTCGTTGGTGTTGTGGAGCTATTCATGCTTAGAGGGTTAGTGTATATGTGGCCTTGGATGCTGTCTTGAATGGTACATATGGAGGGGTTATGGGGACACATGAACTATTTGATATATTTCCAAAAGAGAGTTGGAGCCTATTATAATGTAGGTAAACCCACCTGGAGCACCACTTGCACTACAAACATTAGTTTTTCAAGACATGGTCTCCTTACATTCATATTTTATACTTTTCAACTAAATGTTTTCCTCATTGCAAAATAATTAAAATATTAAACCATTATAATCTTAAACCATTGGATATTCTAACCAAACTTTTAGTGTAAAATAATAAAACCTCACCTCATGGTTTACGTAAATGATTTACACTTGACCATCACATACTCTTGCTACCTTAGCCTTATGCATTGCTAGACCCAAGGTATTAAATTTGGTGCTTGTGTTTGTTGGTATTGGTGAGACCTAAATTATTCGTTACCTCAAACTACCATTTCTATCCACTTGTAAAGTTAGAAAATTACAATTTGCAGAGATGTGCAAAATAGTATAGTGTGCCCCATAAAAGAGATGTCAAGCATCATATGTGTTCCTTATTATGAGGAGAGTTACATCAAGCTTTAGATTGACCCCACTCGTCCATTTTTACTCACTTCAAGCTCCTCTACGAGCCCCTGTTACCCTATTTTTCACTTTTAAGAAGTCTTAAAACTGAAAAGTTGGGTTTCATTTTGGCTCACCGTTTTAACCCTAAACAACGAAATGTTTACCCGCCTTTGTAAACCTCTTATATTTTTACTAGGGAATTTCTTACAAACTTGATTTTGGGGAAAAATTATCTTCGATCTAGTTTGAAAAATGGATTTTGTTAGGTTTCTGTTTGACTAGATAAAACTGGACCGTTTATGACCAATGGCTCCAGAAACTCCATCGCCAATTGTAACCCATTTTGCACTTTTAATTTCTATCAAATATGATAAATTCCCCATATATATGAGTGCACATAGGAATCTTCCCATGGGTATTCCATCCATCAAGATTCAATTTTTGGATGAGGTTTCTTAGCCCTCAACCTAAAATTGGTTATTGTTACAACTATCCCAATTACAACCGATGGCCTCAGAAAACTAGCCGCCAATTGTAAATTGTTCACTAGTTTTGAATTGCATAAGTTTTTGTGAATTCTAGGTATATAGGAGGACACGTTTAATTTAACTATTATGTGAGTGCCCATCAGAAGGCAATTTTCGAACGTGTTTCTTTAGCCTCTGAGCTAAAATTAGATATTTTTGCAACTAGTAGAATAATGGGAAACAAGGTCATAAGACCTCTAACCAAGACAATAAACCATCAAGAAAAACTATTGAAACATATACGTAATAATATGAAACTCTCTCGTGTGGTTTATCATGTGAAATATGACTTTTGGAAAAATGGTGTTTCTCTCTTTTCCCTATCTCTTTCTCCCCCTTTGTTTAGAAATGAAGTGGAATGAAAATATGTCTCTAACTCTCTCCTTTCGAATGAAAATTATTATTATTATGGAAATGGGAAACTAAAAATGTTAATTATTCTAGATTTAGATTGATGCCATGCCACCAATTTCATGTTGATTTCATGCTCACATGGTTTTACAGGATGCAAGTAAGATGGCGAAATAATGTGGTTGTAATTCATTGTGTATTATATATATATATATATATATATATATATATATATATATATATATATATTACGTTACATAAGTAAATTTTATTATTGAAATTTTGTAATATGTATGAGATTCTTGTTTTAGAGGTGTTTTAAGAATGTGCATTAAACCATAAGTGACATTTTGATTTAGATATATGTATGGAAACAAAAATAATGAGTTAGACATATACCTTAAAGGAAATTGAATTTGGCATCTTATAGTGCTTTCTCATTGTGAGATTTATGTTGAAAACTTTGGAGTGTTGTGTTATTTAACTAGGGAATATAGAAAATAAATCCACTGCAAGATTGGACAACGGGTCCTATCACGTTCAAAATAAAATAATAGTCCCAGAACCCACCTTCGGTTATTATCGAGATGCAATAATTAAAAATAATTCCTAAATTGCATATGAAGAGATCACCTAGATCGAAAGGCACCCACTGATCTCGACTCAAGAAGAGTTCAGGTCGAGTTGATAAAGAACCCGTGTCAAATTGATAGTCATCTCGTAAATCATCTCAAAGGAGACTCTCATTGTAAGAGCTCGACGATGGTCTTGTTAATGCAAAATATAGCTCGTTGAAAATTGACGAATGAAAGGAATCTGCATAAGGATCTCGGTGGAGATCGATGCAAAAAGCTCAAGGCCAAGTCGTGAGAGTCAAAGTCAACATGATGCCGTGTTTAATCCATCGAGACAAAGGTTTCACCAACCACTTGGGAGAATTATCTTGTTTGACCGAGATGATATGAAATTATGCAGATATGGGAGGTTCAACATCATTGAATCTCGGGTTTGTAATTACATAATGGAAGGACTTCTATCAACCCAGGAAGAAAGTATAAGCACCATCGAATACCAATGTAAAATTGAGTCAAACCGACATCTTAAAAAGAGCTGTGAATTATAATGGTGTTCAGACCTTCCTCGGCCAAGCATTTGGTGCACAGGCAGTTGACATGTTGCAGTATAGCAGAAGCCTTTTTGAGCGCTTCCAACAAGCGGGTCATCCAACTATGTATTTATCTGATCAGCATCGAATGCATCCTCAAATTCGGGATTTTCCTTCAAGATATTTTTATGAAAATCGATTAAGTGACAGTGAGAGTGTTACCAGGAAACCTGAGGAAATTTATTACAAAAATTCTCTATCGAGATCTTACTCGTTTTACGATGTAGTTCATGGAAGCGGATCTCATAGAGGTATAACTGTTTCATATCAGAATATTCATGAGGCACAATTTGCTTTGCAATTATATGAGCATCTTCAACAAGTCACTAAGTTGGCAGGCATAAATGATTCTGTTGAAATTATCACACCTTACAAGCTACAGCTTAAATGTTTGCAGTGAGAGTTAATGTTATCCTCAAATCTGATGAATCAAAACTCGGCAGGAGGAAAAATCGGGAGCACGATCATGGCAGACTGAGTAGGTAATCCCGCAAATGGGAAATATTTTACTATCTTGCCAAGGTTGCGTGGCAAAGCTAAGGCCGGGGCCCGTGAAGTAATTTGGCCGATTCCGGACGTGGGAAATAAGGAGCAGCACCGCCAAGTGGAAATTTCGGGATGGAGAGCCATGCTGTTCACTCCGCGTAGGGGAGAAATTGGATCAAACTGCCAAAAAAGGGGAGAAATCCGGTCAAACTGCCAAGCGTGGAAATATTGGTTTGGCAAACCATGATCAAACCTCCACGTAGGGGAGAAATCGGATCAATTGCCAAGCGGAAATATTACAATGGCAATCCGTCATGAGATTTCCGCACAGGCCGTTTAAACAGGTCCGAGTCTTTGTGCGGGTCGCCAGGAGGAACGAGTCAAATGCCGAGTGGAGCGGGTTTTACAGTGCCGGAGATCACACGCATGCATGGTGCAATACAAAGAGAAGCCGCTGCCAGCGCTTCCAAAAAGTAGAAACAAACATATTCACCGCCGTGCATGATGGATTGAGTCACGCCATTCAAGGCTTCATAAAGTTTGCCCGAACCAGGAGATGAAGTTTTGAAACGGTGCAGAATGAAACGATTCATATTGCTCAGCATTCCTTCTCCTAGAAACGAAACGAATGCGAAGGTCAACTCTGAAATACCCGGTCGGCCGCTTTGTATGTCACGACTCACATCTCTCGTCACTCAAATGGTCTCTTTGAGAAACTCGAGCAGCAGGCAAATATTTATACCCTTCCATTAGATACGCCCAATCGACATAATAAAAGTATTCTTTTACCAGATTCGAGAAGCTTGTTTTTAAACAATGGACGATATATATCGCAGCTTTCAAGCTAGTTTTATCTAGCTTTATTTCTATTAGCTTTGATCCACGACTAAGGAAGAATTCATATGGTTGTATCGTACATTTTTTTAAGGTCCTCTCGCTGCTGCCCCATTGTTCAATGTATTTTTTGAAGGGCTTCTTTATGTGTTGCAAATTGTAACATGAAGGATCTTTTTAGTTTCGAAAAATGAGTATATTGTAGCTCACGGCTACCTATGCCATAATCCCAATAGTGGCATAATTATTGATTGAGCCGAGATTTCAGAATGCACCGCCAAAATACCAAGGGCTCTTTGGCCAAAATTCAGTCTCAAGGATGTCTATCGACATGTTATGGGCATGAGCCGTGTCATCATCATGGCAGCATTAGGTCTTTATTGTAATGGCATTTTCTCATTGTTTGAGGGTACAATTGCGCTTATTATGGCAAAGCTAAACATTCTTACTACAAGTGTTATATGATAAGGAAGAACCGTGAGCATCAGGTAAAACCATTCTTAGAGGCGTGAAAATGTGAACATGATCGAACAAATCTTAATATTTCCCGCAGATACAAAGCCGTGTCGAATCACCAAGAGCTCGTGGTGTTGTTTCATGAGTTTGAACGTGGAATGCATGTGAATATGTGGTCCAAAACAAGAAGAAATAACTCTATCTCCAAACTAGAGTTATCACAGAGAAATCAATCGATTGAGTGTCGACAGGCCACGTAACGTGATCCCTAACAATTTTCATAGCTTGAATCATTTCTAAATGGCGCAACATGCAGGAGTGAAATAATTTAAATTCATTAAATTGTTTAACCTCTCGTGAGTACAAGCAATGTATCATGGGTCAAATCCACTAAGTATGATTTAGAGTCAAACTTTTCATATTGTGGAAACGCTGCCAAGTCAAGATAAAGAATAAGCTCACGGTGTCGAAGTTTAATGTATTTGAGAGGCTTTCAATTTCGAGCTTAAAGCTTCATGTTCACGATGCATATAGGTGGCTTGGTAATTCGTAATGGCCTTCGAGTTAACAGAGCAAAACGATAAGAATCAAGTTTGATAGCCCACCATTCGGAGGACTCAATGCAAAAGAGCGCGATTACCAAAGCAAGGAAAGAGTTAGTGCGGGGTCAAAAATCGAGTGCAACACCGAGTTAGAGGATTCGAAGCTCACCGAGTTGAGATTTGTGCAGATTCTATCCACATGGACCCCCCTCCTCTTCAAGTCAAACGGGTCAACGGGGGGGTCCCAACATTATGTTAATTAAATTAATATTTTTATTTAAATATTTTAATAATAATATTTATTATTATTATTTAAATATTTTATTTAAATATTCTTTTAATTAATTGAGAAGACTTGGTCATCGTGAAATTAATGACCCATGATGGAACCTTCTCGTAGTTCAACTAACTGCAATAAATACATCATGGGCCTTCATTTTAGGAATGTAATTATGACCATTTCCTCTTCTTTCTCACATATTCTTCTATAAATGTAAGTTGAAGCTCATTTCAAAGGGTTCCAAATAGCTGCATAAGTCGATGACAGCTTAGATATCTCAAAGAGTGTATACTTTTCAAGGGTCCTCTCTCTCTCGCAAGTTGTTCTTGTGTGTTGAGAGAACTTTCAAGCCTCCTCTTCAAGACCGTAATGGCAACTATTGCCTCTTCTCGAATGTATGATGCATCAGGCATGTTATCAAGCAATAAAAGTGTGTGTTTTGTGACTAATCTCGGTCCTTTCATCCTTCTATGCTTCTTTGTGCCTTTCTCATACTTGCAGTACACCGTGCAAGTTTAAGTTTCTATCATGCAGTGTTCTCGAGTTCTCGTGTTTATCGAGTGGTGAAGTATCGCATGCAGCTTGAGTTGTGGTGTCTGCTCACCCTTCTTGAGTTCATCCTTCTTCACCGGGAAACCGGTATATTTCTCTCTGGCCGATAAAGTTTAACAAAAGGAACGCGTGTCTCTTAGCCTCGTGGTATCTGTACTTCCTCTCTAAGTCAGCAGAGGTGAAGTTGACTCGTGGTGCACACACCCTCTTCAAATTAACCCTTCCTAATCAAGACACCCTTTATTCTGGTGCATCACCATCCCTAGTATAGTTTCATTTCTCAGTAAATCTCTTTCCCTAAAACCCCATGAAAATGTTAGCATAGGACTAGATAATCATTTTTGTTACACTAGGAGTAGTACAACACTTAGTTTAGGAAGAGGAAGCCGGCCTTCTCCCGAGGTTCACCTCGAGCCCAAGTCCCACAAACTGAGAGGTGATCCCATGTGTCCCAATCACACCGAACGTCCTATTCACATCCTGGGGTGCCATTCTGGGGTGCACAAGTGATTTGGGTGTCGACAACAACAATTTGGCACGCCGGCGACCACACACAACAGCTGGACAATCGAGACATCACGGTTTAGAGTTCCATCTTTCCAGGTGTCTCATTATCAAACAAGAAATTTAAGCCACCGTGCGACCACACACAACAGCTTTTGCACGCCTGGGGGACAGAGTTGGTACTTCTCTTCTCACTTACACAAGTCAAAGTACCCGCGACTCCATATCTCCGGATTCCAAATCTCAAAGCAAATAACTTATGCGAAGAATTCAAACAAGAGCTTCTTCAAAGAAAGGAAATTATCAAAGATATCGAACTTTCCTTATCTCCTCCAAAGAGAAGAAGAAGAGGCATTTCCACATCCCCAAATTGCAGATTTACCTACTAGGGGTCATTCAACTCCTCCTTACGGAAGATTTCCTCCACCCAGAACAATCAACCTTTCGTCATATGGCGAGGAACCAAGTTTTTCCCCTTTCAATGCAAGCAATCCTCTTATGTTGGCTCAACGTGATCCGATACCTGCGGCACTCAAAAGTTTACCCTTCTACACGGGAAACTCACGTTACTCCGGAGCATATCTTTGATGTAGCCAAAGATATGTGCAAGACATAATATCACCGAAGACAACGTCATAGCTTAGACTTCTTACCTCTTTCAAGGGAAAAGCGCTTCAATGGTTTCATGGGTTAGGTGTCGGCACTATAACCACTGGGACGAGTTGGGAGAAAAGCTATGTAAACACTTGAAGACAAAAGTGATCACCTATCACTTTTGGAACAACTTACTACCATAAAGAGAGCTTCCCAAGAATACATGAGTGATTTCAACTTCCGATTCCACAGACTTGGAATAGGATTCCGCGCCAGAAACCTTCCGCACATAATGCATTCTTGTACTATTTCATGAGCCTCAATAGCGATGTAGCAGTTATGATCCAGTCTATGGGAGGGACTACACTTCCTGATGCTTACGAAGTTGCCATAAGTGCAGAGAATTCTTTGATTCAAGCTGGAAAGATAGCTCCACGACCACCAATGCCCTTTTCTCCAGATCTTACGAATCATCAGCCTATCATTGCTCCTATTCCAATGGACTCCAAGCAACCACCTCAATCTTCCCCTGCCTCTTCAAATGACCTATTTGAAGTCAAATCACTACTGCAAAATTTTGGAAATGAGCTTGTTGCACTCAAAAGGCAACAATTTCAATACAATCGTCCATATCAGCCACAAAATCAGCAGTATCAGGCTAACCGTCCTCCTTTTCAAGGAAACAATCAGCCTCGAAATCAAACTACAAGTCAAGTTGCAAATGTCAGGCCCTTGAACTTTCATAACCCTCTCAGCAGCTAGCTCATCTAGAGCTATAGTACTGCTCGTAATAATCTAGTTCAAGACTACGAATGGTGCTATCCTTGCTCTCAACCTCACAATCAAAATCTTTGTCCCAATGGGGTTCTTAGCCAGGCCCTTATGGTTCAAAGTGTATCTTCCCCTTCAGATTTAACAAATAATTCATCTACACAAGAAGCGGCAGATCAACCACAGGCACCTGAAGAATCCACTTTACTAAACTGGCAAGAAGAAGATTTTTGTGGGTTGAATACCGATTCTTCATCAGTGGCAGCAAACACTCGTTCCAAGAAGAGAGCAATGGAGCCTCAAGCTCCCGAATCTGATCTAGCATCCACTTCTCAACATGGATTACAAATGGCGGTTGATAGAAATGAGGGAAAGAAATCACCAGAAACATCGACTAGCCACACCGCAGGGAAAGATGGTTCTCCAGGCATCACGGTACCCAACAAACATTTTCCAAAGGAGGACCCCAATGCCCAAAAAGGTTTCAATAAAGTTGAGCGATTCCCTTCAAAGATAGTAGAACAAATGAAGAAAACCAATCTGAGCTTACCATGTGGGATGCACTCTCGATTCCTTCTCAAAGAAACCTCGCATGCGAGAAGCTCAACAGCTTTTAGTACAACCAACGGATCACCAAGCCATGGAGTGACAAATGCTACAAATTTGTGTCAACCGAAGGGAAGATCATTCCTACGGCAAACAAACCACCGCCATTCTACATTTCCCGATCATCGGCGACCACCGGTACATAATTGCATGATCGATTCTCGGTGCCGTAGCTCACATGCCGAAACAAATCGCAGATGTACTAGGCATACAATATGCGCCACTGCAAAGAGGGGTTGTTCAACTGATGGCACAAATGTAAGATCAAGTAAGTTATCAAAGGACTTCAACTTACCATTCATGCATGCCCAAGTTTGTCATTCACCCAAGACATATCACCATCGATCTCCTCCCCTCTTTGCCATCTCGCCTATCACGGGATTTCACCGCCAAGATGGGCGGTTACCTATCACCCGATTGGTCGCATATGATTCTCGTGACTCGATACGGAACCAAAGTAACTATAAGGGCAGTAACCAATCTGCCATAATCATGTAGAACCCTACACTTCTAGTCCCATAAATGGAAATTACACCATCATGCATCCGTAAGAGGAAGGTGCCGATCATGAACCAACCACCCTTGTTGAAGAAGTCCCCGATACTTTGCTAGATGAAGCAAGTAGAGATCATCAGTACGATCCCTACGCCGATGTATTGGCAGAAGAAGAAGCTGGTTTGCTGGTCTTGGAAGAAACAGGATTAGGTACCTACTGTATCCATGAAGAAGATACAATCATACCACAACTTGTCAAAACACCAAGTGATTCTAAAGGACTATGGAAATTGTTCTTCGATGGCTCAAGAAGTAAGAATGGATCCGGTGCTGGTGTTATGTTAATTTCTCCAGAGGGAGATAAGTACTTCTCATCTTTCCGGTTGCAGTTAGCTTGACACTAACAATGTTGCTGAATACGAGGCTCTTGTGCAAGGAATTCAACTAGCCCAAAGGAAGGGAATCAAGGCCCTAACTGTTTTTGGAGACAGTGAGTTAGTTGTTCATCAAGTTTCAGCACGTAGTGCATCCAAAAATGATCTTTTAAGATCATACAAGAACCGAGTCTGGGACCTAATTGAAGATTTCGAAGCTTTTGGGATCCATGCAATTCCTAGAGGTCAAAATCAAGATGCAGATAGGCTTGCTACAATTGGTTCACAATACAACATACCAATTGATATCATGAAAGAAGGGCAGCAATTTGTTAAAATGGTGGTTCGACCAGCAGTCCCTGATAATGTGAGTAGTTGGCAAGTGTTCGATAGTGACAACCAAATTGTCCTCTTCCTACAAGAAGAGGCGGAGTTTGCTGCAAAAAATCAAGATAAGTTGCAAGAGTCATATGGTGAACAAATTATCCAATTGAAAAGCAACAAGTTACCAAAAGGTTTAGTCACTTTGGAATCCATTTTCAATTCAGATGACCAAGCCAAAAGACAAAGCCCTAACATGGTGGTCAAAGAAGAATATTTTGAGGAAGTCAAAGTATCAAATGAAAAATTTCTTAAGATCGGAAAAGTGTGTACTTCTGAGGAGAAAGAAGCTTTCATCAAACTTTGTCAAGAGTATCATGACATCTTTGCATGGAGCTATAAAGATCTACGTGGTTTTGATCCAGGTCTTGCACAACATACCATCGAACTGGATCCTAATGCTAAGCCAGTTCAAAAACAAAGACCAATTAATCCCAAAATTGAGCCACTAATGAGAAAGGAGCTAACCAAGCTCATCGAGGCCTGTATAATTTTTCCCATCAAGCATTCCTCATGGGTAGCCAATTTGGTGCCCGTGAGGAAGAAGAACGGAGAGATCCGGTTATGCGTAGATTTCAGGGATTTGAATCGTGCATCATTAAAAGATCATTATCCTCTTCCCTCGATGGAGCAGATCCTTCAAACGGTGGCAGGAGCTCAAAGATTTTCTTTGCTCGATGGATATTCAGGTTACAATCAAATCTTAGTCCAAGAATCCGACCAATTCAAAACGGCTTTCACTACCAAGTGGGGCACATATGCCTACAATAAAATGCCATTCGGATTGTCCAACGCCGGGGCTACTTTCCAAAGAGCCATGGACATGGCATTTAAGGGACTGATCAACGATATTATTTTGGTTTACCTTGATGATATAACTGTATACTCTAAGCATGCAGAAGATCACATCACACATCTAAAGAAAGTTTTCCAAAGGTGTAGGGAATTTGGGGTTTCACTTAACCCCAAGAAATGTATTTTCAGCAAGCACGAGGGAAAATTGTTGGGGCATGTTGTTTCAGCAGAAGGATTATCAATCGATCCAGCCAGGATTCATTCGATTATGTCCTTATCTCTCCCAAGTCACAAGAAGGGCCTCCAGAGCTTTTTGGGAACCATAAATTTTGTGCGGAGATTCATCCTCAATTTGCGACATTGGCTAAACCACCGACATCCATGCTAAGGAAAACATGCCATTCTCATGGACAAAGGAAGGACGAAAGCTTCAAGCCATCAAACAGCCATTTCCCAAGCTCCCACGCTTGTGAACCCCAGGTTTGACAAAGATTTTATCCTTTATGCTTTTGCAGGTCAAGAGAGCATTTCAGGGATCCTCACCCAACAAAACGACAACCTGATGGAGCAACCAATCGCTTTCTTCAGTCAATCCCTCAAAGACTACGAGTTCAAATACTCATTCATTGAAAAACAAGTCTTTGCAGTTATTCGAGCTTTGAAGAAATTCAAACACATGTTGTCCAACAACAAGATTCATCTGATGGTGTCTCATCCAGGTGTCAAGGAGTTTTTGCTGAACAAAGAAATGAACGAAAAGCGTGCTGGATGGATCACGAAGGTAATGGAGTATGACGTGCATATCAAAGTCACTAAACTTGTCAGAGGTAAGGGTTTATGTGAGCAACTTGCTGCAAACATGGAATCAAAAGGTAATGAGGACGTGACACTCCTAAATACTGATGAGGATGTTTATCAAGCTGACTGGTTATCCAAAATGAAGAATTTCATCTTCTCAGGAGCATACCCAACAAACATGGATAAAAACCAAAGACGAACTTTTCGTCTTCAATCTATCCCATATGTTTTGGTAGATAGCGTTCTCTTTCGAAAAGATTTGAACGGTGTTCTCCTTCTGCATAGACCGAACAGTAAGTAAGATACTAGAAGAATTTCATAATGGCCTATCTCGGAGGACATTATTCCGCACGAACAACAATGCTACCAAGATCATGCGAGCCGCTACTATTGGCCGGATTTATTCAAGGATGCCCATCTCTCGGGTAAGGAAATGCAAGGAATGTGCCTTTTTCACAGTGTAAAGGTGGCCGGCAGCTCTTCCACCGCATCCAGCTTCAAGTGGATCAACCCTTTGTTCAATGGGGGTTGACTTCATCTAATGATTAATCCTCCATCCAAAGACGGACATAAGTGGGTCCTTACCGCAATGTACTATTTTACTCGATGGACAGAGGCGGTAGCATTAAAAGAGAGCAATGAAAAGGCGCTTCTAGATTTTTCGAGGGTATAATGACGAGGTTTGTGTTCCATTTACAATCATTTCGCATAACGCGCTAGCTTTTCTTGGTATGAAACCGAGTGAATGGGCTGTTAAAAATGGGGTATACCTCAAAACTTCATCCAATTACTATCCGCAAGGAAACGGATTGGCCGAGTCTAGCAACAAAACCTCATAAGGATTATTAAGCGCACAATGGAGACTAACAAGAGGACTTGCATACACACTTAAGACCGCCTTATGGGCAGATCGAATCACACCTAAAAGGGCCATCGGAAATTCTCCTTTCGTTCAGATATGGAAGAGAGGCAAAACTCCCGCTCTACTGAGTTACCTTCTTTGGAGTTAGCTCATCAACTTGAAGTTATAGAGAGTGATCCTCCTGACAAGAAGGTTTGCTGAACTCATGGAGTTAGAGGAAGTACGAGATAAGGCTATGAAAACTTTGGAGCAAAGATCGTGCCAAGTTAAGAAATCTTTCGACAAGAAGGCATCCGGCTGTACATTTTCAAGAGGGAGATTTAGTTCTCAAATGGGATGAAGACAGGGCCAAACCAGTGCAAGCATGCCAAGTTTGACGCTCTCTGGAGTGGACCATACATCATCACAAGTTAGCAAAGAGGCAAATTCATTTCATCTATCTAGGCTCAATGGAGAAGAACTGCCCATTCATGTGAATGGGATACATCTCAAAGCTTGTTTTTGAGAAGCGCCCACCCCGTACAGTTAAATTAGGTGTTTTCCTCCAAGTGCTTATGCACATTGTTGTGTGTTGTTGTTTTGCTTTCCTTGTTGTTGTGTTTTGTGTCGTTCTGCACTTTGTTTCATCATTGGAAGGTGTCAAGGAGAAGAAGGTTCAAGGTTTCCATAACAGTTCAAAATCTGCTTCATTAAATTTTTTGCAGTGTTCCATGGATGTCAAGCGTTCAACAGATTCAGTATACTTCATGCTTAGCATTCCAGGGAGATCCAGGATATCAACAATACTCAAGGAGATTTCGGGATGTGTCAAAGAAAATCATACTACTTTCAAGATTCCAACATAGACTCCATGCCCAATGGATGACTTAAGGCTACTGGAATCATGCTTAGCAGGCAATCATCCCCGAGAGGTCGCCAAAAATGTTATCCAATTTTGCACACTTGGCAAGATTGGACAACGGGTCCTATCACGCTCAAAATAAAATAATAGTCCCAGAACCCACCTTCTCGTTATTATCGAGATGCAATAATTAAAAATAATTCCTAAATTGCATATGAAGAGATCACCTAAGATCGAAAGGCACCTAAATGATCTCGACTCAAGAAGAGTTCAGGGTCGAGTTGATAAAGAACCCGGTGTCAAATTGATAGTCATCTCGTAAATCATCTCAAAGGAGACTCTCAAACAGTAAGAGCTCGACGATGGTCTTGTTAATGCAAAATATAGCTCGTTGAAAATTGACGAATGAAAGGAATCGCATAAGGATCTCGGTGGAGATCGATGCAAAAAGCTCAAGGCCAAGTCGTGAGAGTCAAAGTCAACATGATGCCGTGTTTAATCCATCGAGACAAAGGTTTCACCAACCACTGGGAGAATTATCTTGTTTGACCGAGATGATATGAAATTATGCAGATATGGGAGGTTCAACATCATTGAATCTCGGTTTGTAATTACATAATGGAAGGACTTCTATCAACCCAGAAGAAAGTATAAGCACCATCGAATACCAATGTAAAATTGAGTCAAACCGACATCTTAAAAAGAGTCATGAATTATAATGGTGTTCGACCTTCCTCGCCAAGCATTTGGTGCACAGCATTGCATGCAATTGACATGTCATGCAGATAAAGCAGGTTTTTTTGAGCGCTTCCAACAAGCGGGTCATCCAACTATGTATTTATCCGATCAAAGATCGAATGCATCCTCAAATTCGGATTTTCCTTCAAGATATTTTTATGAAAATCGATTAAGTGACAAAGAGAGTGTTTACGAAACCCGAGGAAATTTATTACAAAAATTCTCTATCGAGATCTTACTCGTTTTACGATGTAGTTCATGGAAGCGGATCTCATAGAGGTATAACTGTTTCATATCAGAATATTCATGAGGCACAATTTGCTTTGCAATTATATGAGCATCTTCAACAAGTCACTAAGTTGGCAGGCATAAATGATTCTGTTGAAATTATCACACCTTACAAGCTACAGCTTAAATGTTTGCAGTGAGAGTTAATGTTATCCTCAAATCTGATGAATCAAAACTCGGCAGGAAGGAAAATCGGGAGCACGATCATGGCAGACTGAGTAGGTAATCCCGCAAATGGGAAATATTTTACTATCTTGCCAAGGTTGCGTGGCAAAGCTAAGGCCGGGGCCCGTGAAGTAATTTGGCCGATTCCGGACGTGGGAAATAAGGAGCAAAGACCGCCAAGTGGCGGAAATTTCGTGGGATGGCAAACCATGAAGAAACTCCGCGGGGAGATTTGGAGAAATTGGATCAAACGCCCAAGTGGAGAAATCCGACGAACCGGCAATCCAACATGAAACTTCCGCACGAGCCGCTTAAACGTGGTCCGAAACCTCCACGTAGGGGAGTCACACGCAATTGCTAAGTTGGAAATATTACGTGGCAATGAGATTTCCGCAGTGTTTAATCGGATTAAACGTCCGGTTTCTGCGGTCGGCCGCTTTGGAAATGTAAATGCCGAAGGAGGTTTTACACATTCCGCATCCACGCATAAGATGCATGTTGTCGCGAGAAGCTCCCACGCTTCGCTGGCAAGCAGTAAAACAAATATTCACCGCTGCATGATGGATTGAGTCACGCCATTCAAGGCTTCATAAATTTGCCCGAACCAGAGATGAAGGTTTATTACGTGCAGAATGAAACGATTCATATTGCTCAAAGATTGTTTTCTCCTAAAACGAATCGATGTGAAGGTCAACTCTGAAATACCTGGTCGGCCGTTTTGTATGTCACGACTCACATCTCTGTCACTCGTAAATGGTCTCTTTGAGAAACTCTGTGTGCAGCAGGCAATATTTATACCCTTCCATTAGATACGTCCAATCAGACAATAAAAGTATTCTTTTACCAGATTCAGAGAAGCTTGTTTTTAAACAATGGACGATATACTGCAGTTTCAAGCTAGTTTTATCTAGCTTTATTTCTATTAGCTTTGATCCGCGACTAAGGAAGAATTCATATGGTTATCGACATTTTTTTCCAAGGTCCTCTTGCTGCCCCAGCTTGTTCAATGTATTTTTCGAAGAGCTTATTTCATGTGTTGCAAATTGTAACATGAAGGATCTTTTTAGTTTCTGAAAAAATGAGTATATTGTATAGCTCACGGCTACCTATGCCATAGGTTCCAATAGTAGCATAATTGTCGATTGGAGCTGAGATTTCCGGGTGCACTGCCAAAATACCAAGGGGCTCTTTGGCCAAAAAATCAGTCTTAGGGTGTCTATCAGACATGTTATGGGCATGAGACTGTGTCATCATCATGGCAGCATTAGGTCTTTATTAATAATGGCATTTTCTCATCGTTTGGAAGGTACAAATTGTGCTTATTATGGCAAAGCTAAACATTCTTACTACAAGTGTTATATGATAAGGAAGAACCGTGAGCATTGTGGTAAAACCATTCTTAGAGGCGTGAAAATGTGAACATGATCGAACAAATCTTGATATTTCCCGCAGATACAAAGCCGGTCGAATCACCAAGAAGCTCGTGGTGTTGTTTCATGGAGTTTGAACGTGGAATGCATGTGAATATGTGGTCCAAAACAAGAAGAAATAACTCTATCTCACAAACTAGAGTTATCACAGAAATCAATCGATTGAGTGTCGACAGGCCACGTAACGTGATCCCTAACAATTTTCATAGCTTGAAAATCATTTCTAAATGGCGCAACATGCAGGAGTGAAATAATTTAAATTCATTAAATTGTTTAACCTCTGTGAGTACAAGCAATGTATCATGGGTCAAATCCACTAAGTATGATTTAGAGTCAAACTTTTCATATTGTGGAAACGTTGGTACCAAGTCAAGATAAAGAATAAGCTCACGGGTGTCGAAGTTTAATGTATTTGTAGAAGCTTTCAATTTCGAGCTTAAAGCTTCATGTTCACGATGCATATAGGTGGCTTGGTAATTCAGAATGGCCTCGAGTTAACAGAGCAAAACGGTAAGAATCAAGTTTGATAGCCCACCATTCGGAGGACTCAATGCAAAAGAGCGCGATTACCAAAGCAAGGAAAGAGTTAGTGCAGGGTCAAAAATCGATTGCAACACCGAATTAGCGGATTCGAAGCTCACCAAGTTGAGATTTGTGCAGACTCTATCCACATGGACCCCCCTCCTCTTCAAGTCAAACGGGTCAACGGGGGGGTCCCAACATTATGTTAATTAAATTAATATTTTTATTTAAATATTTTAATAATAATATTTATTATTATTATTTAAATATTTTATTTAAATATTCTTTTAATTAATTGAGAAGACTTGGTCATCAGGCAATTAATGACCTATGATGGAACCTTCTCAGGTAGTTCAACTAACTAGTAATAAATACATCATGGGCCTTCATTTTAGGAAGGTAATTATGACCATTTCCTCTTCTTTCTCACATATTCTTCTATAAATGTAAGTTGAAGCTCATTTCAAAGGGTTCCAACAGCCTGCATAAGTTGACAGCTTAGATATCTCAGCAAGAGTGTATACTTTTCAAGGGTCCTCTCTCTCTCCGCAAGTTGTTCTTGTGTGTTGAGAAACTTTCAAGCCTCCTCTTCAAGACTCGTAATGGCAACTATTGCCTCTTCTCGAATGTATGATGCATTGTGCATGTTATCAAGCAATAAAAGTGTGTGTTTTGTGACTAATCTCGGTCCTTTCATCCTTCTATGCTTCTTTGTGCCTTTCTCATACTTGCAGTACACTGCAAGTTTAAGTTTCTATCATGTGTTCTCGGAGTTCTCGTGCTTATCGAGTGGTGAAGTATTGCATGCAGTTGAGTTGTGGTGTCTGTTCACCCTTCTTGAGTTCATCCTTCTTCACTGGGAAACTGGTATATTTCTCGGTCTGATAAAGTTTAACAAAAGGAACGCGTGTCTCTTAGCCTGTGGTATCCTGTACCCTCTCTAAGTTGTAGTAGGTGAAGTTGACCTGTGGTGCACACACCCTCTTCAAATTAACCCTTCCTAAATCTGAAGACACCCTTTATTCGGTGCATCACCATCCCTAGTATAGTTTCATTTCTGTAAAACTCTTTCCCTAAAACCCCATGAAAATGTTAGCATAGGACTAGATAATCATTTTTGTTACACTAGGAGTAGACAAAGACTTAGTTTAGGAAGAGGAAGCCGGCCTTCTCCTGAGGTTCACCTCGAGCCCAAGTCCCACAAACCTGAGAGGTGATCCCATGTGTCCCAATCACACCGAACATCCTATTCACATCCCATAGTATACAACCCTCTCTTCGACCGACACACATGTTGAATTGTGAGGATCGTCAACTAACCTTCAAGTCAACTTTAAGAGTTGGGATAATAAATGAACTCGATACCTAATTTTCTATTATAGTTTGGTTTCTATATACCAATACTAAGAGTTAATTGTGAAACTTAACAACATTTTAATTTATGATTATTTTGTGGGAATGTAGCCATAATATGGTGTACTAGAGAGAACTGAAATCAAGATAGTTCATATAATGTGTTTAAACCATTATGTGGTGAGGAACTAGGTCCATGACGTGTAATCCTTAATGTGAACCATAATCATTTAAAAGGAGTATCACCCTTGTTTCCAAATTATCTTATTGTGTAATAAATGTACATTGTGAAACAAGGTAATCAAGTTCTTGAGGCATTTCCCTAGGAAGACAAATAGTAATCTCATGAAAATTCAAATATCCTTATTAACAAATGGGTTACTCAACTTATTTTAAAACACCTTATAAACAAAATTAAATGAAATAATTTTAAGATGAATGCCAATTATTTGATCGGGTCCTATATTTTAGATACCTATACATGAGAATAATGAGTGTGAATCCCCTTTAAGCCTTCTCAAACAAGAGTGCTAGCTTGAAAATAAGTATCGAATGTACCTAGAGTTAGAAGATGATTGTTGGAGATAAGGGTTTTCAATCACCCTAATTATGACCTTAGTAAGGTGTTTAAAATTTATAATTGAATGCCTCCTGGTAACACACATCTAATACTTCTTTCCTAGGAATCCAAACCTCGTTGAGTGTGAAATCATAATCCCGAGGAACTTGATGACTAACAATTTAAATGAAGGAGGTAGGATATAAGGTTATTTGTAATTACTTATAACAAGATCGAGTAACCTTAGTAATTAAATGCTAATGTGAAAATAACGTGTATTTTCTTTACTCTTGAACTAATAAACCTCACTTGTTCATGTGAACCTTCCTTGTTAAAACTAAGATAAATTATAAAAGGAAATAAATATGCAACTTAAAAGATAAATCTTTAGAAAAAACACCACTCGCTCATGTGGGAATATATGTTCCTATCAGCAATCATGCTACATCTTTCTATTACAATAATGGAAACAAACAAAATTAGAGGGGGTAACTACAAGTTAATCAAGTAAAGTAATGAAAACATAGTATAGTTTTAACAAAAATGAAGGACCGCATGATCAGTGATTTTCAACAATTAAGGCCAATAACAAAAGATAAAGGTAGTAAAATTATAAACAAGGAAATCTTATACGAGAGTTAATTGTAGTTGAATTAATTGTTGTGCGTTGTTGTTTGGGGAAGGATGGTATTAATGTGCAACATGTATTTTCATATAATATTTTGGGGATAATTATTTTTCAAACATATCATGTGTTATGCATTGTCTTAAGAAATCAATTGTGTTCTCATGTATCAAGAAATTTAATTCCAAAAAAAATTATTCATGTATTTGCGTGTGTAAATTGTTGATGCTATAATATGGGAAGGTGAATGGATATAAAAACTAGAAGAAGCACCATTAAGGTTTGTATAAGGTTTTGAGACCAATAAATGTATAGGAAAGGAGCACCCAAGGGAGAACAATAGAACCAAAGTGCTAGTAAATGATTTGGATGTTAGTGTCAAGTTAGATACTCGTGTTCCGATCTTTCTATATGAAGGATCTTCCCTTTTGATCTCTATTTGTCTCTATGGATTTATTCCAATGTCACTTTTCACACCTCTAACCTACGTAATAGATAAATTACTGCACATACCCACAAATCACATCAAGTCTTATAAACAAGACGTATAATGGGGAGTTAGACATACCATAACGATCACCCGAAGTGTGTAATGATGTTGTAGGATGTCATTGTGCAAGTTGCACAATGATACTAGATTAGATCTATAATATAGCAAATGTATAGAATGTGTGTGTGATGCACTATTTTTAGCAAAAACTTAAAATGGTCATAAATTTTGATCCGGGAGTATATTTGAGCCCATTTAATTGTAAACCACTTGTCTCAACAAGAAAAACACACCAATGAACCTGCCCTACTAGTTGGATCCATTTTTGATGAATTTTCAAGCATGAAATCCATCATCGGGGGTTGAAAATTAGGATTTGAGTATCAATTCAATTTGTTTCCTATTTTTGGGAATTATTTATTTTTAGTCTATCTTGCATGCATAGTAGGTTAGAAATTTGTAAATTCCTCTAATTTAGGCATGTAGAAAATAAGTGGCAATTTTTGTGCCCATGCGAATAAGCATGCAAACTTACTAAAAATAGTAGGTTCTAGTAAACTGCTAAAAATAATAAATTTTACCACCTAGAGTAGATTTAATTGAAGTTTGTTAGAGATTGAATGGAGACTTGAGTTTTGGGTTTTTTTTTATTTTAAGTAGCATTGTATTTCATTATTAAATAACAAAGAAGAGAATTGATTTTCTTTGATTTCAAGTTATTTTGCAATGTATTGAGTGTGTGTTTAAAGTTTAACTACGTTAGTGTGATGGAATAGAAGATACTTCCCCTCCTATTTTTGTATGCAGAGTGATGTAAACCTTATCCCTTGAGTGTATTTTCTTGATGGGTTCTTTGTAATACTCTTGTGCCTTTGGATGCAAGATTATGTGATAGTAGATAATGTTAATACTTGGCCCCTTATTTGATAGATATAAATATGTATCTCGTGATTCCATTTATTGAATTTCGTAATTGAAAACTAAAAGAATAACCCAAATTTGTAAAAGATGACCCAAAATTAAAACTCTCCTAAAAGAGTAAGACTAAATCAAAGAATGTCACGAGCACACATAAGGGATACGAGAGCCTCGGTTCTATCCTAAATGGGTGCTAATGTCTAAGGCTATAAATGTAAATCATTTAAATACTAACAAGGATGTAGGGTTTGTAAGGTCAATAAAAGTATATGAGACAAAGAAAAACACCCAAAATACATTGTCAATTACTAGTTTTATTTCTAGGAATCATGTGTATTATTAGTATGCTCTAGACCTAGAAATGTACCCAAGTGCATAGAATCTATGTGTACATTTTTCCACCACATTATATTTTGGAGTGAATACTCGATAGTATAAATTATATAAAATATCTGTACCATATGATCCCGTATGTATGTGTATCCGATACCATGTTGAGTGGACAACTAAAGCATGAAGTGATCACAATGTGAAGTGTAGAGACTAAGAAAGGGAAGTAGACCTACCGAGAAGTGTATGTGTAGTAGAGTGTTTTGGGAGATTTTTCTTGAGGATGTGAGGTGCATCTTGTTCCTTATTAATGATGGACCTACAAAAGAAGAGTAAGAAAGTAGTCAAATTTTTATATATCGAATATCAAAATAATACATGTATAAGTAAGTAAACATTGTAGAATTGTGTAAAAGGAATGTGTGAACCCGATATGCAAGAGATTATGAGGTAGAAAATTATCATTTTTCCTTGGGGTTGATTGATTTCAATGTCGATGGTGACGTTTTAGGTGATCTCGCACCAATAAAGAGTTTTTGGTTGACCTCATGCCAAAGGTGATATTTTTGGATGATCTCACTCCAAGAGACGAGTGTTGGGGAGAGAGGTCTTGATTTTATCTCCTTCCATAATACTTCTTGAAGAAGTAGAATTGCAAATGGTATGTCCCTAATTTGTTCCTTTTATTCCAATTGTTTTCATTGTAACTGATAGATTGAATTCTGTAACTAGAGGAAAGTACATGCTACTGGAGAAATGATTTAGAAGGTCCATAAAAATTACTAGAGTGATAAATTGAATATTTCCCCCCATGACATAAGTACCCAAGGATGGATACAAGCACCCACCACTACTATCCAGGACTAGGTTTTAGTGTTTTCTCTATGTTTTAGGCCTAAGTCTGATTTTGAGCCCATTTGAACTATGTCCTTATGCAATTTCTATATTGTATTGATCTATTCTGAAGTTATGAGCTACTATCGGGTGATTTTTTCACCCAATAGATGTACCCCTCATTTGGGGTGCATGCAACTATTAGATCATAATATTAAGTTCTTATAAATTATAGTTTATAAGTAAATAATTTAGACTATATTTTATATTGTTAATTTATTAATATAAACTTTAGGTTATGTTTAATTAGCTATTTAAATAACTAGTTAATTTAAATTGGGGTACATACCCCATAACGTAATTTGTTCATGACTATCAGGGTCATTTTAATACGGCATGGGCCATATTTTTGTTAATTCACTCAAGTGAATTTGACATGGAGAAGTAAGGTTAAAAATATTATTACTAGATGGTAAAATTTCTCACATTAATAGAAATTCTTTTTTCCATGGTTTTTTTCCCGCTCGTGGGTTTTCTACATTAAATATTGTGCTCACATGTTTTCTCTGTTGTTATATTTAATTAAGTATGTTTTATATTAATGTTTGATAAATATTATAAAGGTTAATTAATATATATCCCTCAAATTTGACATGGTACTAGAGCGTGTGTATTTAATCCTATTTTAATTAACCTATGGGATGTGTCATTTGGGTGGTTAGTTTGGTTGAAAGTTTAATTTAAAGCCCCTCCTTTGAGAAAAAGATTGGTTACATTGCAAGTGTGCATAGGTGAAAGGTCTTCGAATAAAAGATTTACCTACGCATGAAATCTCAAGGAAGAAGAATTACAAGGACTAAGTAAGGGTTAAATAATTTATATCAAATATTTTCTATTTAGGTTTGTAGGAGGCTTAAAATACTTATCCTCTTTGTAAATTTGCAGGTTAATTTTATTCAAATATGGAATGGATCACTTCATTCCTCTTGGTAAAAATTCAATTAATTTATTTGATCTGATCTATGTACTTTGGAGCCCCTTTAATAAGGGTTATCTTCATTTTATTTTGAAACGCTAAAATACTTTAGTTTATAATAGTTTATAAACAATATAAACTATATGGTAAAATTTATTCTTTATAAACTAGATATCATATTTTATTAGTTATAAAATATAAACTACATTTTCATATTATTAAAATATATGGTTTATAAAAATAATAATAATAAATACTTTAGAGTTTATAAAATATAAACTATACATGAAAAATCTATACGATTTAAAATATTTAAACTAACCCTATTGCTTATATAAAGTAAATGTGGCCTATGTTTTAAATATTTAATCTATGGTAGAAGGCTACAACTATATGTCCAAATGAGGCATGCCCTTTCTTTACCTCACATCCCCGTGGTCACCACTTGGCAGGCCCTAACCCATCCTCCCTACACTTCAATCCTTTGGCACCACGTGCCCTTGATGTCCCCTCCCATCTGACCTATTTACACTCTCCTGCCTAATCACTGAGCCTATTTTTTTGAGTAATTTTTTTTAATCATGCATTGGTGGGAATGGCATAATTTTAGGCCTTTAAAAGGAACAATGCATTAGATAGTGGTTGTGACTTTGGTCACACCACAAGCATTTTGATTACAGCAAACGGTCCACCCTTTGTGGCTTTCTTGCAATACAACTCGACTCGGTTGAAATTGAATGGTTTAACATTGATAGTTTGTAAAATCATTTGATTAGTTGCATTAACATTGGTGGTTTAACTCAATTGTAGGCTAAAGGAACATTGAAATTATTAAGTATCAATGAACTAAAATTGAATGTTGGAAAGTATTAACTCCGCGGCTTAAAAACTCTACCCATCGAGTTCATGAAATTAACTTGACTAAGCTATAAGGAGCTTGCTCCACACAATTAATTTTTGTATGAACATTTTTTTATTACTATTCCTTCTCATTTAAATGTAAATTAATTTAACTTATTCTTTTTATTATTTTTAATGAAAAAATAACTTTAATTAGATTTTTTTTTGAAATGATTTATTTTATAACATGACAACTAAATCATCTCCATCGTATTTTTCATGAAAAAATAGAAAACGTCACTCACATTTCAATAAATTACTATTACTATCAGACTAATATGTCATATGTTTATATTATTTGTTTGACAAGTCCTCTTTTTGACTTGAAATAATAAAAATTGATTGCGCAAGGCTTGAACAATGACAAGGGGATTTTTTTAATCTTGATTAATATAAACCTCGTTGTTCTTTATTGAAAATTTTATATACACAAAAATGGGATCTAACCACTTTATTATTGATAAATCATAGATGTTCAATGGAAAAAATTATAGCATCTGGAAAATACAACAAGGCCAAAGTCATGGCTCTGAACAGAGAAGGATCTCGACTAGAAGACTAGAAACTACGGACAACTTCATTAAATATCCACAAAATGTGTATGTAGCTATGTTAAAAAAATTTGCAGAGCATGCAAGAATGATCTCCTCCTTCACATCAGAATCGGAAAGTCCGAGTGAGGCTTGGACATAACTAGCATCAATGCTTGAAGGTATGCAAGTATAAAATATTATAAAATTGATTCTATAACTGATGAAGACTCCCATGAAGGGAGATGAAAAGGTAATCTATTTTATAGAAAAAAAATTAGAATATCAAGTCTTAGTTGGATGGATGCAAATGTAATTTAATTAATGATAAATTATTTTATTTTATTATTTAATTAAATATAAATGATGGATTTACGAATTTTATTTGATTATTAACATCAAATATAAAAATGAGTAGGATATCCCCGATTTATAAACACTAAGTGTTATTTCGACTTAGAAAGAGAAAAATATGACAAA
This sequence comes from Taxus wallichiana var. yunnanensis, assembly GCA_018340775.1. Classification (NCBI taxonomy): domain Eukaryota; kingdom Viridiplantae; phylum Streptophyta; class Pinopsida; order Cupressales; family Taxaceae; genus Taxus; species Taxus wallichiana. The sequence goes on along the minus strand of CM031240.1, from coordinate 221,480,811 downwards.
CATTGATTCAAAATAAAATTCGTGTCAAGATCTTCTTGCTCAAAATAAAAAATCAAACCTTCTAGGTTGAACAAGAATCAAAAATATATTTTTAAACCTCCTAGTAAAGACAAGAAACTAGGAAAATTAAGAGTTAGTTTTGAATGAAAATGTCATACCTAAAGAATGTAGATTCAAAAATAAAATAAAAATTGAAAATAAAAATGGAATAAACCATCTAAAAATAAAGATGAAAATGATGATAATAATCATATAGATAATGTAGTGAAACTATAAACTACATCTATCACCTCTAAATGAAAATTATATGGTTTTTTATATTAGGTAAATATGTTGGGTTTTGAAGGGGACCCAAAAAACCCCAAAATACAAGTGGAGAAAATATATAACAATTAGAATAAAAAAAAGCAACCTATACTAATGGAAAAGAGAGATAAATAATGAACCACAATAGATGATACAACCATATAAATCATCTCGGATGATCCTTCCCTCAACATCTTAAATGCATTTTAAGGGGGTCACTTACAATGATCCTCTTATTTTTCTTCCCCGCAGTATTCCAACCTTCATCATTGTTCGGATTTACATTTTCCTTGTGAACTGGAATGATGATTTCAAAATACTCTTTTTCTCAAAATAATGAGACTCAAGAGGAGAGAGATTGGTATCAAAAGTATCAACAAGGGAAAACACTTCTCCAAGAGGATTAGGGGAAGGATAACACTCCACCGTCGACGGGAAAACTTGGCTTCATGCATAAAAATGTCTTCTAAACAATTATTTAGTTGAACAAACAAGTGGCTAGGATAAGAGTTCCTCCATCATGAAGATATAATTTTCCTTTCATTCTCGGTCTTAGTCAACACACAATCAGTAACAATATTCTACATCTACAAGGAAATCCCTCATTATCAAGAGGATGGGTATAGGATCTATTATTAACCTTAATTTTAATGCTAAGAGATAGGTTTGTAGAGGTTTTAATCTAAACTAGGATTCTTGTATAGGCGGTTTGGCTGAAATCCATGGTTTGGGCATCTATAGTCAAGATATTTCCTAGTGTCTTTCCAATGGAGACAAGACAAGCATGGTCCCATAATTATAACAAGATATGCGGTAATCTAATCCACATTTGTTTACTAGAAAAGTTCAAAGTACTTGAATTAAATATGGGAGACCATAGGTTCATGATGAGGTAGTGGGATTGACATGCCAAAATATCCTCAAATATTGTATCCTTATCATTTATAGAGGTAAAAGAAACAATAAATAAACCTTTAGTGCAAGGATAGATATCCATCCTTCCTTCCGTAAGAAGAAGCTAATGCTTTCAAATCCATTCATGTAGGGTAGAAAGGCTTCGCCAAAATCCACCGAGTTATTAGATCATGGCATAGTATTGATAGAAAATTTCCAATTTAAGAAAATCTTCCCAAAAGGTGACAGAGGGAATATCAGCAATCGGTACCATAGGTGTTAGTTTTCTGATCCTCCCCTATAATGCCTCTTGGAAGGAACATTGATGTTGATCACCATGGCCGACCTTTTATTAAATAGTCCCATTCGTATCTGGATATAAATGATGGAAATCGAGGTTTTAGTTCCCAAGGAATTCCCTTAGAGGTTTCCTCAGGCACATCGTAGATAGGGAAAATTTCGATAATCAAACAAAGTGCACGTCTATCCCATAGTCAAGAGCCTTTGGGAGGGCATATATTTTACCATGACCCACAACCATAAGTCACCGATCCTAAAATATGTTTGACGTCCCTGGAAAATCCATCTCCACCCTTAATCCATACATCCTAACTAGATCAAACACCAACTAAACATCATGTATAGGCTCCGCTTTCACCACAATTCATGTCACCAAGTGAGATTAGGAGAGGCTGTAGGTTATTATGGGTTGAAATGAAGTCACACCCGTTCCTTACAGGAGCACGCACATCAAGAACTTGAGATACCTCTATAAATGTTCCCATCATTCATACCTCCTCACCTTAGTAGAGTCTTTTCAATTTCCTGTGTCATTAGGGTTAGGGAAATTTTTCACAAAAACAAAAGTGAAAGTCATTACAGAGTCTTAATCAAAGTATATAGATCCAAAATTTTGATTTTTTTATTTGAATATATTGTACTAAATTTAAGTTATTTTTATTTCATAGTTAACTTAGAATAACTATAATTACTATTGGTTTACATAAAATGAACTAGAAGTAACTATAGCTGAAAACATACAAAAAATGGCTTATATGTGTTTACATATTTTTCTTTGGTTTTTCCTAGTAGTTTACTTGAAAAGAGAACTATTGTTCCTTTTTGGTTTGTAATACTGAGATCATTTCTTTAGGATCATGAATGATATGGCTTAAAATTACCACCTATGAAATGTGTAAAGGGTGTTTACATGGTAAGTTATCACCAAAACCCTTCCTCAGTCATTTATTGAAGAAAAATTCACATAAATCCATAGGATGTCTCCACAGTTAGTCATTTATTTTTCATTGAATGTTGTGATTATTCTTGTATGATTTGATTATCTATTTAGATATATTATCTATCAGTCTTATCACCTTTTTAAAGGGATTAGAATAGATAATGAAGATATATACATTGTTGATAAAACATTTCTTAGTATGTGATTACTAAAATATTATTATATGCATATCAAATGACACTTGGGTATGAATTTATGTTTGTATTGCATAGACGTCCAATACTAATTCTATCTAATATATATTTTACGAGAGTAATGTTTTGAAATTTTTCAACATATTTTAACATGGTTAGTTGTTAAGCATATTGTTATGTTATTTATTATATAACTAGTGTTTAAATTTTATAGATGGTTAAAAGTGAAATCAATAATGATTTATATTATGCTTATTATGATGTATATATGGATATTATGAATCTAACCATGTTGATGTTGTGTTGGACATAAAATATACATATATATTTTTGTTCAATTTTTTGGTGCAGCCATTACTTGGAACAAAGTGAAAAGAAACCAACAATCTCCATTTATTCTACTGAGGCAGATTATAGAAGTGCAATGGAAGCAGCAAAGAAGCCATGTGGTTGAAGTAGTTTTTGGTAGAGATACACATGGAAGATAAAGGAAGTATTCATCTTCTATGTGATGGCAAGAGTTATATTATTCTTACTATATAATTTAGTTCAAAATAAGTGAACAAAAATATATATGTTCATATGCTCCTTATCTAAGAGAAGATCCACTACAAAGTGAGATAGATCTCCAAAGATCGATCTTTTTAACATTAAGTTCTAGTTATGTTAATGAGCCATTTTGTGTTGTAAAATACTGCATGTTTTGTGCAATTTTTGGCCATTCGTAGTTTCCATTACGGGAGTGTGCATGGAAATTTCACTTCCTAATGGTCGACCGGTTGATATATGCTTCTCCTCTATACTTCATTCTCCAATTTAAAGAATTGTAAATATATATTTTATGATCTTTCTAAACTTATAACTCTAAGTTTATGGTGTATAATCCATTGTGTTCCATCTGTTTGAAAAGAATTTCCTTGTGTTATAAAAGGCTCCTAGAGATGTGGTTTGAGAATTTTCCATGACAAATCATGAGATGTAGTCTAACAAATCATGCTTATCCTAAATCGAGCTTTTGGTTTATGGATTCTGAATCCATTTGTACCAAAAGATAATTTGAACATGATGAAGGTGTTAAATCCTTCAACAAAGGGTATGATAGCCTAAACCTTCACTAATGGCTTATGGACTTTTATATATCATATTGTAAAAATAGGCAATGTTGGAATATGGTTTCCCACTTAACAATAAAGTGGATTGTTAGAACATAATATTAAGTTATTATAAGCTTTAGTTTATGATTAAATAATTTGGAATATATTTTATATTCTTAATTATTTAATATAAAATTTAGATTATGTTTAATTTTTTATTTAAATAACTAATTTATTTAAAGAAGGGTACATACCCTATCACTTAATTTGTGCATGACCATTGACGTTATTTAAATATGATTGTGGGAAATATTTGGTTAATTTAATTGGGTGAATTGGAAAGGTAGAGAAGTTATGTTAACGATATTATTACTAGACTATAAATTTTATCACATTAAAGGAAAAAACATTCTGTGGTTTGTTTCACCTCGGGGTGTACTACTCTAAATACTATTTTCATGTGTTTTTACGTTATTACATATGTATTTATTTTTACATTAATTTTTGAAAATTGTTATAAAGGTTAATTAATATATAGCCCTCGATTGATAAAGTGACCATAGGAGAATGTAGCCCAAATGAGAGAACCTGAAGCTAATATGTGTATTTTAGTAAATACCTACAAGGGGTAGGGGATGTGCATGTTAGAAATAAAGGAGCATGCAAACAAGATAGGACAAGAATAATATTTAGTAAAAATAGATAACATACATGAGAAAACAATGTAATAGGAAACTAGGAAGACAAGATTGACATCAAAAAGTGTGTTTCAATCATGGAACATGTCTCAAAATGTCACAAGAAAATTAGTTCCAAAGTGGCCATAAGAAAACAATAGTCAATTAAGGCATAGGTTATAGTGTGCAAACAATAGGATTTAAGAAGTGATAAATAACGATGGTTTTATTTATCTTGTAAGACAAATGCTACAATTGACGCACTTTGTTAGTAAGTTAGAAATATAGATAGTATCTTAAAACGTGTATAAATCAATGAAAATTATAGTGATAGTGACAAGAAGTAGTAAATAAAGTGAAAATAGAATTTGTGATATATGAATTATAAGATTAACAAAATTAGACGCCCCATGAGCCTCAGTGGGATTAGTAAAGAGTTAAGTCAAGGATCTTGAATCATGTATGAATATGTGATTGCTCCTACATTCACCTTAAGATATCAAGTGATTGAGCATGTGTATATAGAATATTATATTGACATACTAAGAATTTGGCTAGCAAAGTAAGTAAAGTGCATTATTTAAGTAGTATAGGCTAACAAGAGTGAATGCAACAAAGATATGCAAATTTTGTGTGAGTGTGATAGTGTGATATGAAAGGTTTGAAGATGGTAGGACCATTTTTTCCTGCAATATAAGTATTTAAGATGAGGTTCATTTAGAAATTCCACATAAAAATTCAATAATGAACCATAGAACAAGAGTGTGTCATCAAGAAATGAGTGTATTACATGAAAATAGATGATAGAAAATATGCATCATGAAGAAATGAGTATGAAACCTAGATGATGTGAGGTTCATTTAATAATTGGACCAAAAATTTCAAGGATGAAATATTGTAATAAAGTGCATCATCGGGTAATGATGGTACATTGTGTGTACCAAAGGTATATGAGTGTTGAGAAATATTACACATGAAACATGAAGCGTGAAGTGTAGTAGTAGATACTAGAGATAATTCATAGTGCTAGAAGGTGGGAGAAATTGTGATGCCCCTAAGTGTGTGAGAAGTTAATAATCAAATAAACTCATTAGGGATATCGATAGTGTCGTGTTCATAACCGATGGGATTTGGATTAGAGACATAGTAGGTGATAGTATGAGGTTGATCATAGAGAGATACATCATGCGGCATGAACTATACATGTTCATACTGTATTCTTCATCGAAAAAGGAGGTTGTGGAAAATCATGTGCATACCAACAACTTAAATTTGGGGTATAGCCAAGGAAAGATTCATTATTAATGGTGATTCGTCCAAACGACATTAGAGACCAAATATCTATATGGTTTACATGAAAATAGACACCAATATAGTTAAACCAATATTGTCTAAGGGGAGAGGAATGAGGTGTATGTGCAAGATAAAATAACAAATGGAAGACATAAAGGCCATAATCAATATTAATGATCTAACATATCCATGATACGAGTGGGGGAGTGAGATGTGGGGAGTATATGATCCGTATGAATACTAATTATGTCATGCCCTCATGTGTGAAAATAATGACAGAGAAAGTGGGATCGAATGGAATTTTAGGCCAATAAGATTCATGTACGCATAATATATATGTAAATGGATCGGGTGGTGGAGAAGATGCAACCAGAGTAGAAGGCATGATATCTAGTACATGTATAATATCCCGGACATGGATCATGGCTGTAGTATAAGGAGGAGGTTACTTAAATTTATACTAACACCAATCAATAGTAAAAAAGTGTTTTATAAGTAGGATTCATCTATTTAAAGAGGATTAAATTTGATAATGTGCTATTTTTCATTGGTAATCTTGATGATGTCGACCTCATCATCATAATCATCAATGTTGTCATTCTATTGTTGGATGTAATTATCAAGGAAATTAGGAGTGTAGCTAAATGGAGGGTTGTGAGGAGTAGAGATACATAGGGTATTAGTAGTGCTAGAGGGAGTTTATGTGGGTAATATGAGGCTCATGGTATGTGTAGGGATGGAAGGGAAGGGTGTGGATGTACAAGAAATAGCGCGAGCACTAGATTGACCAACATCATATTTACGATATTATGGTATGGAATAGGATGCATCGAGACGAATAGGAATGAAATCGATCGGATCTATGTGACAGAACTTGAATGGGTCATTATAAGTTGAAATAGTATGATCATATCGCTCATGTAAAAATGTAACACATCACCGAACTATAGAAGTAACAACATGCATGGCGTGCATCCATGGTCTACCAAGAAATAAATTGAACTAAAATGATGTGTCAATGATGTAAAATAGAGTGGGAAGGGTTTTAGGTCCAATTTGTAAAGGTAAGGTGATGGTATTGATGCATGTGTGAGTAGTGGAATCATAGCTCCAAACAAGGATAGAGGATTTAGTGATAAAACTATTAGGAATTTTTAATTTCTTGAGTAATAAAAGAGAACATTGATTTATAGAAGATCCATTGTAAATTAGTATATGCTTTATATAGATGCACCTGATAATAACGGTGATAAAAAAGGTACAAGATGATCGCCAATGGTATTTGGTGGGATATCGTCATCACTAAAGGATACCCCATGCGGCGGTATTTGAGAGATTGAATAAGATGGCTGAAACCAATAGGGTAATTATCACTTACAAAATGGATGGAGTGTAGGGAAGCTTCTAATGGATGAAGAAAATCTAGTGCACTATGAAAGAGATCATGCGAGATATATTTTTCTAGTGTATTATTTATTTTCACAATGATATCATAACATTTGGAGGTGGTTGGAGGAACCTCGTAGAGGTAGTAGGTAGCGGAAGAGAAATAGGTGGAGCTAGAGGTGGCTGATTGTAGAAGGGGTAATTACATTAATATTTTGATCAAACATTAGAGTATTAGAGTGGCGAGAATTTTAGGTGTGAACTTACCTAAAATTGGTAGTCGCTCCATCCATGCCAAGAAACCTTAGTAGGTGTATAGGATGGGTAAGAGGATTGGTCCAAGAATTTAGAAGGAGAGAGAAATTGATACATATTTAGAAGGTGGGGTTTACGCGGTCATGTTCACAAATGATTTAATATAAATGGAATTAAATATATGTTTTAGAGTAAATAACATAATCAATAATATATAAGTAATAAAATACAGTAAATGGATAACAAATAAGAAAACAATAATATGAAACCCTAAGTAATAGAGAGAGAGGGTGTTTTAGATCATTTTACACATTCGGAGATGACCTAGGAAGGTTAATGGATGGAACCGATTCAAAGAAATGTCATGAAGTTTAACCAGAGGTTTTGAGACCCAAAAATGTAAATTATAGGAATTCTCATGGGAGGACAAGACCGCTTGGAATATAGTGACTTATTAGGACACTACTGTCCAATTAGATATTCAGGTTCTGATATTTTCTTTGTAAGAGGAGCTTCGATTTTGATCTCTCTTTTATCACTCTAGATTTGTTCCAATGTCTTTGTTTGTACCTGTAAGATTCAAAATAGATATATAGTTGCATATACCCACAAACCATATCAAACCTAATAAAAAATATTTAGAATGGTGAGTCAGACAAAAACATCAAAGGACACCCAAAGATTGATTTCAGTACCAGGCACTGCACTACATTTTATACGCTATATATTTCTATTCAAAAGCACATTTAACTATTCCCTAGAATTCCCTTGTGCAAGTTGCATAATGATAGTGTCCTAGATCTAGAATATAGGAAATGCATATAATTTATACAACGGAATAAAATAGACTTCCCTCTTATTTTATGTATTCATATTTATGCAACTATCATCCCTTGACTAGATGGGTTATATGATGCTTTATAATTCTCTTATGCCTTTGGATGCAATCTTAGGTGATAGTAGATAATGCTAGTGTTGGGCCCCATATTTGAGAAATATAACTAATACATATATATATATATATATATATATATATATATATATATATATATTATTCCCTTGTTTGAATTTCAAAATTGACAACTGAAAGGCCAACCCAAAGTTGTAAAAGATAACCCAAAAGTAAAAGAGGCCCAAAAGAGTAAGAAGAAATCAAAGAAGGTCAGGGATACCATGGAAGGGATAGGATCAATTGGGTTCTTTTTTCCTCAATGGGAACAAGTTTCTAAGGCCATAAAGATAAATCAGCTTAAATACCGATAAGGATATATGATGTGTAAGGTACATAAATGTAGAAGATAAAAATAAAATGGACCAAAACACATTTTTGATTCCTGGTTTTCCTTCTTAGGAGTCAAGTATCTATTATTATGTTGTAGGAAAAATAAATTTACGTAAGTATATAGATTTTGTGTCTACAATGGTCATCCCAAAAGATATAATGTTGTGATATATGGTTCATTTGAGTATCTTATTTTCTAAAATTGATATAATGTTGTGATATATTCTTCATTTGTATAAGGTGACTCTCTCTAAGCCACAAAATGGTTCAAAATTTAAATTTAAGTTGATGATCAGGGATATTAGAATTCTAAATAATGTTAATATTATTAGGTAACTTACATGTAATTGTTATATTATGCTCATCAATTATACCTATGAGGTGTCATAGACAATATTGACCTAAGGAAAGAGAGGTTGGATGAGGTTTGTGTATGAACCAAATTTATTTTCTATCATACATAAGCTGAAAGAGACAAAGAACATGATACAATCTTAAAAGATGTGATATGAGGAAAGAAGAATTTTGATATGCAATTCAAGAAGGATCGGGGTGTGTAATTCCTCATAAATGTATATTATTATTATTATTATTATTATTATTATCAAAATTTGGTGGGACATGTTCCCAATAATTATTGTGTACATAAAGTGTCCTATTAAATGTATAAAATCATGGTCACTTACTTGATTCAACAAAATCCTATGGGAATTATGATTTTAACTATGGGAATTATTTGACTATGTTAATAATGTCATTGGGAATAAGGTAATCGGATATCATTAATGAGATATTGGCTATGATTGAGATCATATCCATAGATACAATGCTAATGAAAATAGGGTTTTCTAGGTTGGAGGAAATATTTTAAGTAATTTGAGATGGTGTGTATTAGGTAAATGAAGTAAGTTATGATGAATAAATATAGATAATAATTCATTTATTGTATCAATATATGCCGATTAGTAATAGCACTAAGGAATTGTATAGGATCAATTTCATTTGTAGAAGATTACATTATATCATGGTTAGTTATTGTTAATTGTATGTGTTTTTCAAGATTATCATGTGAAGCCATATGGGTAGTAGGAATAATTGCTTGTAAAGGAATTATGTAAATAGTATCAATCATAGAATATTTTAGTCAATATATCCTAATGATAATGGAGATAAATAGATAATGGAAGATATACCAATATTAATTAAAAGTATTCAAATTAATATTTTGTAAAAAAACATTAGTGAGATCAATATAATCCTTATCACTTTCTCGAGTGATAATCATTGACATAAACTTATTATTATGCATTATAAATAAAAATACAAACACATTGGGATAAGGTATGGTAAAATGAATATGGATTGACAAGGTTTTCCATAGTAATGGATGAATATATATTTTGGGTTTTCTTAACTAATTTTTATGCAAAAGACATAATGTCATCACTATTACATAATTCAAAAATTGGATGATTATTTAAATTATCCATAGGGATGGGATGTAAAAGATTAATAATAGGAAAGTATGAGTAATATGCAAAATTTTTCCACATTTAAAAGTCTCAAAATTGGGGAATTTAGTATATTCATAACCATGGTGGATAAATTTCACACATTAATATATAATAGATGGGATACCTTCCATATCATGGATCCAAGGATTCCATAAGAGTATATTTTTGCAAAAAGCATTGTCCATTATATGTATTGTAGTAGGTATATTTTTAGGGCCAATTGAAAGACCAAGAGTTATAGTAAGCAATGTAGATAATGTGATATTATCATAGCCTCATAGAATAATACTAGTGGTGTCAATATAGGACATGTAATTACTCATTTTTAAATTAAAGAGAGTGATAATATTCAAATTAGACCCATTATCAAATAGAACATGTTTCATAAGATATTGTTTAATACACATAGTTATAAAGAAATATGGGAATTCATCCAAACCATAAGGAAAAATTATCTTGGTACAACTAAATGTAATTTCCTTGTCAATAGTTTTTACTGTGTTTATAATAGATGTAAAGAAAGGATGTTGAGTATCAATTAGTAATATTATGAATTAGAATGAATCATACATAGTTTATTTATACATAGGTTCTTTCTTAAGTAAATTCCAAAAGTGAAAATTTAGATTGGGTATTAATTAATTATTCTTTAGTAATATAACCATTTGAAGTAACAAGGGGATCAATGATACAAATAAAATTTTGTGGAGGTAAATATGTTCTACTCATAACTAGTTTCTTATTGCACCTTGTATTATGGGTAAAGAGAGGTTCGGTTCTAGGTTCTAAAATGTATGGATCCAATATATTACTAATCACATCATCAATATACAAAGGTCCTCAAGGAGAAATAGTATCTTAAATATAACAAAGATAGTATCCATATCCATAAGATAGCTATATGCTTCCAAGGCATATAGATACATGATGAATATGGGTATTTTTCTAGGATTATGAAATGTATGGACTAAGATAGGGTGCATAAATCCAAGTGGTGTAATATTAATAAGAAAATAAATAACATAAATAAACCATACATCTACTCTAATATATAGAAGTTACTCAACAAAAAAAATAATAACTTACAAAACAACATACTATAGATGATTAGTTATACTACCTATAGAATTTGTGTGGATCATGATGCATAATCCTCCCTAGAGATGATAACATTGAGAGAAAATTGTTATGGGTTGAGAAGGGGAAAGATCAACAAGAATATAAGCAATCCTAACTCATGATGGTGACATAAATGCAAAATAAGAATGTTCCAAAAATCCAAACAAATCTAATAAAAATGAAATAGTTTGAGAAAGAGTAAATAAGAAAGTGATAGAAAAGTAATTGTTAAAGTGATTGGTTGTAAATTAGTAAAAATAACAATAAAGTAGATTGGTCTATATATTGTATGGTTTTGGCTATGGAAATTAGAAACCATACACCATATCCCATGGATGATGGAATGGGACTTGGGAGAAACCCTAAGGTAAAAATGTATCAAACATGAGGAATAGAGGCCAAAAGATCAATGAGGTTGAATAAAAAAAATTCAAGTTGACCGAAAGAAAGGATAAAAGTGTGCAATTGAAATAGGTAGGTAGACACAATAGGAAACACGCAAATGATGAGTGCAATGTGTGAAAACATTAAGACACAAGGCAAGCATGGCTTAACCAAGATAAAAATGACATATCTCTAATGTTGAGGTCTAGCCCACATGACTAATTCTGATCATACTCGAGTCCCATCCAACCCCTTAAGACACCCACTAAAGAGGATAATGCATCAAAATAACCCACAAAATATACGGTTATTAAATGTAAACTATATGTTGTATAAATTTTCCTAAATAGAATGTCATCGCATGTCACAATATTCAAACATGAGATGGTGTTTGGAAAAATATCCATGAAACAAGAAATCAAAAAGGAATATTTAATTTTAGAAATAAAAAGTAATTACCTCATACATGCATGTTGATGTCACGACTTTCGTATATAATCTGTAATATAAATTTGAAACCCTAAATGAGAAATAATTAAAACATACATAAGAAGGTAATCAATACAATAATACATAAATAACCTAACTAGGATGTTATAAGAGGGATGGTATATGGGTGTTGAAAATAACTTAAAATGGTGACCTTTGGGGAAAATTTGGTAGAGAGAAGCGTAGTATGTTGAAATGATAATCTCACCACTATGAAAATCATAAAATTTATGAATTGTATTTAAGGTTTGTATTGTGAAAATTATGAAGGTTTGAAGATTGGAAGAAATCCTAGTGAAAAAAAATAATAAGAATTACTAACGATAGTAATAATTGATTTTTCACTTTTCTAATTTGATATTAAGTGAAATAATATTCATAAAAATCCACAATTTAGTGAAGATAGATATAGTACTAGGTGGGTGATGAGGTGACTAATTTGGTGTACATAGTGGCGTGAATCCAATACTATTTGTTTTGTTATTTAGTTTGGGAATGTGAAGTTAGGAGAAAATATAAAATACATTCTATATGAAATATATCTATTCAAATTTTACCAAAAATAGTTGAAATGTACATGGAAACAAGGTCTAGGTGGGTTTGGGAGCATTTCAAATGTAGATGCATTAGGTTTAGTATTTCTAATTAACTAATTATCTTATGGGAGCTTAAGATTAGGCATGTGACGATGATGTTTGGATATGGAGGTTTTTCTACGTGGTCGAAGGAATTATAAGAATAGTGTTGATGGGGTAGAGAATAAAAATTGATCACATGGTGACAGAATCTTTCAACCAAGAATAATGGAGTAGTTGAGTAAGATATTTTGATATTTTTAGATGCAATTTGTAAATTTTGATTATGGATTTATATGGGGATGTAATTGGTTTTCGTTTTTATGTTTTTTAGGATCAATAAAGGATTCAACTATGGAGATCCATATATGTGCCATAGTTACTAAAGTTAGTTAGATGTTTTATCTCTTAAGACATTACATAGATATAATGCCTTATATTTGGATGCATTATGAAGATCTACGAGTCCCAATAGATGAAAAATTGACTGGATATTATTGGTACATTAGGATAGTAGGTCTTAAACTATCGAGTGAAGAGTTAGTGGATAAATTATAGAGGCTCTAATGACATTACATGATTTACATGTCATTATAAGACTATTAATTCAAGGATTCAACATGTTTTTGTGATGTTTCGATGGATACAAAGATATGAGAGGAATGAAATGAAAGGATAGGGAAAATTACGAGTATCATATGGGATATTTCAAGATAGGATATATTTTCATACATGTTCCTCATAGTTTTAATATTCAAAATGTTATCATTGGTATGGTTATTGAAAGAGTCTTGTTCTCAAAAGCAAATGGAAAAGTACCAATTTTATGCTAATGGCATGTAAGAAAGAATTGGAAATTGGTATTAGTTTCATTTGGGGAAAAAACATCGGTGTAGCTAGTGAATAATTTCTATAGGATTCAGTTAGGATACAAAGTGAAAAATTGGATTGTCATATTATTGTCCTCCTAGATTTATGAGAATTTCCCAATGTATAGCCTACATTTCCACCACTACACAAACCCAGAGATGCCCTACAAATTATATAGTGGGAGGGAGGAAAACAAGTGTTTTCATTTGTATGTTTTAATAAGTTACAACATGTTATATAGAAGAAGGTGATATATGATCCCTATAGATGGATAATGGATGAGTAGCCCAACTAGTTGACTATAATGACTGTAGAGGTTACCTTGGAGATTACATATCACTATATATGGTGTGTGGAGACACACTTATTTAATAGAGTTCCTTTTCAGTTTTGACATTTGAATCACATGGTGAGACGACATCTCCCGAGTATCAACCAAGATATGCTAGAGACACGAGGATATTTAGACCGGTGGTAATCATACCACCATTACGACCAAATTTAGGGAGGAATGTACCACAAGTAGGTGGTAGGAAATAATGTTTGAGGGGAGAAGGAGGTGTAGAAAGACCTCAGTAATTGAGGTAGAAAAAATTTTAGAGAGATGGGATACTGGAGAGGATGAGAGGGTAGAGAAGCCTTGAGAATATGAATGCAAATATTTGTAATGAAGGTATAAATGAGGCTATTTTTAGACACATATTTCTCATGATAGTAACATACATTATTTTAAGACTACAAAAAGGTATGAGGGCTTAAAGACATCATCCATGATATTGGCTCCCAATATAGGTGTAATCTCGTCCAATAATACATAAAGAGGAAAGCGCAGCTTGTCATTATGGAACAACTTGGTGAGCTAGGTCATCCTTAGGGTTAATTATTTTGATTACATGGAATTAAATTTGGAATATATTTTCAATAATATGGCTAATAGGATGTGTGGATATTTTATATTACATATTGAATCATATATGAGATTCTATTTGATGATTGAGGGTCAACAACTCGAGATTATGGAAGGTTTCCTAAATCCAACTTTTATGACCAGGATGGTGGATCCAATGTTAGTTATGTATCATAATATTAATGAGATATTTGAGTATCATATGAGACAAATCTAATGATATTTAAAGGAACAAAGATTATTTAGTAGTTGTGAGTGTGGGGGATATGATCTATTTGGTGCAAGACCTTTTGTGTGCACACACAAAGTTATAGTGAGAGTAGGAAATGAGAATATTTGATGCAAAAAGGGAAGAAACATGGGATGAACCAAGTGTGACCCATATTGTAAATATAAAGGTTTATGTAACTAGAGGTGAGGGAGATTATTTAATGGCTCAAGATAGAGCTAAAGACATTACGCAATCCCTATATCGGACCAATCACACGTAATAAACTAAAAGAATTAGACCACCTCCTTTTGAGGGAGGGATTATTAATTTTATAATTTTTAGATATAATGATGTGTAAATTGGTGCATTATTAGATATATATGAGATACCATTTGTTTATCTATATGTTATGTATTGATTTGTTATGTATGATTATTTTTATGGTTCCATTTTCTTATATATGCACAAACGTTTCTTAGAAACACATATGATTAAGAAAAATGAAATGATAAAGCTATATTTGAAATTGATATATTTTTTATTTTGGTTAAAATATCATGCAATGGGGAGCAATGGTAGGGCTAACCTAAGTGATAAGGAATTAAAAAGGTAGGAAATGAGAAAAAGTGGTGACTTAATTATCCAATATATGAATTCATGGTTGTATAATCCTAATTATTATGGAAGAATATAAGTGGAAGATAATTAAGAATTAGCAAATAATCCAAGATACGAAACAATGGTTTGATAAAACCAAACAAGATTGATAAGCCCAAATGGAATTAATGAACCTACTTGGGAGATGATAAGCTAGATAAAGTGGCTTAATGAAGACATGTGAATGATTATACTAAATTTTGTATCATGTCAACTATGTCATGAAGAATTTTATAGTGAGTATATTTTATGATTTCTTTTTGGATATCTTGGATGATATATATACTCGTGATAGAATTCCAACCATGTAGATAAGAGATATTCATTGATCTTGTCGAGAGATTTGTGTCACAATTTCATGATGGACATCATCAACGAAAGGATGACGGGAGAACGACAAGAGATATATGGCAGCATGTAATGATATGAAGAATAAAATCATGATTGGCACTTAGATGATGAGGATAAAAATAATAGACTTGACACCCTTGGGAAAGAACCCAACAAGTATCATTTCTATGTAATATTAAAGCATGATGAAATAAAAATATATGTGAAAGAGGAGAGGATTTTTAAATCTTATTCTCGTTGGTCTTGTATAACTTCCACCTTCATTATTTTAATATTATTTCTATAGCATCTATAATCATAAATATCATGTCCGAGGGCCTCATGCCATGTGTAGCATGTATTTTCTATTGGTTTTCTTAGAGCCATAATGAAAAGAAGAGACTACAAAGACGTTGTGGGAGGTAGAGGTATAATAATTAATTGATAAGGTATTAGAGAATGATAAGAATATATATAAAGCATAAGAAAATGAGTGGGTTCAAGCTTAGAAATAATATCACTAAATAGGGGATAATATTTCATAATATCATTCTTTGATTAAAAATTTGAATAAATTACATCATCGGTGAGAAGATTATTGGCCTCGCATATCGCATAGAGGATGCGAATATAACATGGATATGGAATTATTATTAAAGATATGGTATATTTTAGGGTGTAATTATAACAGAAATTTTTTGCATTAGTTACTTGGGAATTGTTAACCATTTTAACCCCACTTTGGTAAAATGGAAAAATGGAGAAAAACAAACTCGAGTAGTTGACAGAGTGTTATCATATTTTTACCCTCGGAAAAGTTTGATCGAACATGATCCTTTACAGGAGAAAATTGAAGGGTTGGTTCATTACATGAGCTCACAATTGATCCTATAAATCAAGTGGCAGGCAGGATCGACCATGGAGAAGCAAGGTCAGAAAATAAGGCAAAACAATGTTAAAGGAGATAAGAGCTCAAGAAAAAGAAATGGAGAAAATCCCAAGTCCTCGACTTCATAAACCAAGTTGAATTGAAGCGCAACAAGAGAACCGAAAAAGCTACCATGTGTCACTAATTGAAAATTCAAAGGTGCAACCCAAAGGTAGTCCCCAAATAAGCATAGGCTTGCCACATGTATAGACTCGAAAAGGTAGAACCAGCCATTGAATCGGATAAGTATAAAAGAGTCATTGGAAGCCTCAATGTGTCTCACAGTACAATTTCAAATGTGTGACAAAGGCGAGTCCCAAAACAAGCATAGGATATCCACGTGTCTAGGGTCCGGAAAGTTGCATCATTCGTTGAAAAGTGAAAGGTTGGTAAATAAGGCCAAACAATGTTAAAGGAGATAGGAACTAAAGAAAAAAATGGAGAAAAGCCCAAAGTCTTAAGACTTCACAGAGCGAGTCAAATCAAAGTGCAAAAACAGAACCATAGAAGGTTCTATGTATCACCTGGCACAACTTCAAAGGCACAACCCAAACGGTAGTCCCCAAACAAGTGAAGGCTTGCCACTGTCTAGAGTCCTAAAATGCGAACCGGCCATTGAATTGCTAAGTATAAAAGAGTAACCGAAGCCTCCATGTGTCTCACCAAAGGTCAACTTCAAAGGTGTGACAAAGGTGGGGTCCCTTAATAAGTGTATGATCTCCATGTGTCCAGTGGTCCCGAAAATTTAAATCGGTCGTTGAAAAGTTGAAGTAAAGAAACATAACTAGCAAAAGGTGCCATGTGTCACTCGGTGCAACTTCAATGGTAAAATCAAAATGCGGTCCCCAAACGAGTGCGAAGCCTCCATGTGTCATATTAGTGTAACTTCAAAGTCATGATGTAAAAATAGGTCCCAAACATTGGCTGGTCCTCCACATGTCTAGGGTCGACATGTTGCTTTGCCAAATAAGAGGCAGTTAGGAAGAACACGAGGAAAGTAGAGCAGATCCGTGGAAGGTATCATGTTTATCCTCGGCGTAAATCCAAAAGTATAGATCTAGAGGTAGTCTCCAAATGAGCACATGTCCTCCACGTGGTCAAAATCTGAAAAGGGAAGATCCGACCATTGAAAATTTCAAGTAAAGCAAAAGAGTCGGTGGAAGCCTCCACGTGTCTCACCGGCGTAATTTCAAGGGTAAAGCCCAAAGGCGTGTTCCAAACGTGCACTGGCCCTCCATGTGTCTAGGTTCAGACATAGTGCTCCGCCAAACAGAAAGAACTAAGCTAGAACACAAATGAAACACAAAGATGCCCGCAGATGATGCCAAGTGTCCAATCGTCGTAACTTTAGGAGTGAAAATAGGGAGCGAAATCTTAAGACGCATGGGGCCGACACATGGATCTTGCACGATGGAATATTTAAATATTGAGAGCCCGTGTTAAACACCGACCTTGAATTTTAGGCAGCCATATCTTTCAACTGGAAGATCGAATTCTATTTAGAGAGGAATTTTTAAAATATCTCAATGTCTATTATTCACGTACCACCGTTAATGAAGAAATTTAATTATAGTCCACCATTTTTGACGCTGTCGGGTTTCTCACCTACCATTATAATGAGGTTTATTCTTCGTTTCTTTCCTAGAACGAACATTAATGGAGGCATGGGTTATGTCATGGAACCCATCATTTCTGTAGAGGAATTTTAATACATTGTTGGGGGTAGTTGAAGTGGGATTCAAATTTTCCTCTCTCTTTCTCTCATTATCCTATATATCATAAAGTAGGGTCAATTCTAAATGGTTGGTCATTCTTATTTCCTACCTCCCTCTCTCTTTCTTCCCTAGGGTTGAATTTAGAGTTTAAGCCTCATCTCATGGTTCCAGTAACAACAATTTCTTGCCTCTTTCCCACTGATGATGTATCTGTATTAACTCATGGAGAAATAAAACATGTTTTGTGATACATTTTTTCCATCCTTATTTTATTGTCTCCTCTTTCCTCTCATCATCATAGGTACACTGTGCATACTTTTGATGTCTATTGCAGCTTTGGGAGTTGTGTTTAATTGTTTTGCAATGGTGTTTGGTGTGAACTCTATCTTTTGTATGTGATGCTTCTTGTCCATCCTCTCCATTACTCACCTCTCTCTATTTCAGGTAGTTGGATTTGTGATCAGTAACCCTCCTTTCCTGGTGTATCACTACTTTTGTGTAGGCTTTGTTTTCATGCATTCTCTCTGTTGGTTCTCAAATTAGTCTCACCCAGCTTTTCATTGAAATTCCTCGGTTTTAGCCTCTATCACGTTTTCTATCTCCCGTTTTGGTGCTTGAATACTTTTTCCTCCATTTGTTTGCCATGATCAGTCCCTTCTTTTCTTGAGGATCACTTAAAGGTCTAGAATTTGTTTTTCGTTTCTCTATCCATCTAAAGGAGTCTGTAAATTGGGTGTAAAACTCGGGTTGTTCCTTTCCTTCCATTGTGTACGATCACATTTTTTTCCCTATCATTTTTGTCCCAAATACCTATGGAAACATGATTGGATGTAGCTCGAGAAGATCATATTTGAGCCTTGTAACATTTCCAAATTTGTTGTCCTTGAAGAAAGATTCATTTTCGGGCTCAAATGGTGTTTTCCTACATTTTTACGGTTTAACGGGTGTGTTTTTCTGTCAAAATTACATCTCTGCATCGGTGGAAACATTTCCCTTTTGGTTGGATGGGGCTTGTAGGGCACTCTAAAAACTCTAAGGCTCGTTTCAACCCCAAACTTGTCCACATGGAGGAACGCCACTCATTTGAAAATTTACCTTTTGGTTTGGCCTTGAAGTTTTGCCACGGGGGACATATGGAGGATTTCACCGCTTTCTCGTACTTAAACAAATTTTTCATACAGCCAGACAGCTTTAGGCGGGTCTTTGACATGTGGAGGCCTAGTGTTCATTTGAGGATCCACGTCGTGGTCCCCCTTAACCATTTTGACATGGAGACATATGGAGGCTTCGCCAACTTTGCTTTGTACTTATAACTTTTCAAAGTAATTTTCTATGGCCTAGGACACGTGGTGAGCTCATGCTTGTTTAGGCTCTCTGCTCTTGGCCACCATCTTGAAGTTGCGCCATAAAGACACATGGAGGATTTTGTCAGGCCTTCCATTAATTAGAATTTTCAAGCAACTAACTTAAGGGCTTGGGATACCTAGAGGGAGTGCGCATGTATGGGGACCGCCGCCTAAGTTTTATTTTGAAGAAGCGCCAAGAGGACACATGGATTATTCCACTCACTCTACCATTTTTCTTGGAATTTTCAATAGCCAAAGAAAAATGTCTCGGACCCTAGACACATGGTGCCTTCCGCTGAACCTTCAACTATTTTAGCAAACTCTTCCGAATTGAGACACATGTTGAGCCCGTGATTGTTTGGGGTCTCTTCTTTTGGGGAACATCTCAAAATGTGCCATTGACACACAAGGAGGCTTCCAATGACTCCTTTTTTCAATGAGACTTTTCAAAGGCCAAAAGGCATTTTTCTTAGGCCCAACGTACGTGGAAGGCTCGCGCTTGTTTAAGACCCGCCTTTGTACTTCTCCTTTGCAGTTGCACTAAGGAAAAACGTGGATGACTATGATATAAATTGGAAAAGGGGGAGGATCAATGGTTGATGTGAATTTCACCTATTTTTCTACCATTTTTTCTCCAAGACTCTTGGAGACACCAATACACACTATATTTCATCATTCTTTGATGAAATTGTTTGTTTTCTCTATCGATGAGTGCCATTGAATGGATTGGAAACTTAAATTGTTAGTCCAAGGATCGTTAAGGCTGATATTTTAAAGTGGGAATTACTCAGGCACTTGAGAAAGTGGGATTACTAGAGGAAATGGATGCGGGGTAGAAATTACAGAGGAGAAGGAGGGAAAAAAATGAAATGATGAAAGTGCAAGTGCAAAAGGTGAAATGATGAAAGTTCACAATTGGTCCACCTGGTAGATTTTGGATCTGAATTTGTTAAACGTCATTGTCTGAGACAAATTGGTAACAAACAAAGGTCCCTCAAATATTCTTCTCTTTTGGGGGGAAAATTGAGTGAGAAAAGTGTATAAATGCAATGAGAACACTCTTGCAAAATGTTGAAGTTTGAATTCTTGACAAAACTTTTGATAAATTCGTCTTCCCAAGAGACCAAAGTTGAGATAACCTATTATTTTCTTTTGTGTTATATTTTCTATCATGTCAAGTTGGTTGCATATGTTTAGCCATTGATGAGAACTGATATTTCTCTTGAAGCTTTCCCCTACTGATGAATCTAAGTAATTTTGAAATTAATTTGTGTCTAGTCTCTAGTAATTTGTGTCTGCTTTGTTTCGAAATATCTCGCTAAGAGTTTCTTTTTTCCTATTGTAATATTACATTGAAATTTTTTTGAAATCATGCAGATCTTGTCCCCGTGATAGTGTAATAGTATTTGTAATTTCATTTCAAGAAGAGCCTTCATCTTGGATGAGATAAAAAAATTTAAATCAATTCACTTTCATTTGTTGATAAAGATTGTCTATAAGTCCTTGGGTGTACCATAGGTGTGACTAATCAAAAACTTTAGTGTTTAATTTAGTCGTTCAATGTGAGCCTTCATGTTGGATTCTCAAAGATTATGTGAAAACATGTTGACCTAGGCCTATATTAAAGCACACCTTCTCGGTTGAAGGATTGTCCTAATTATCCCGAAAGCTTTATGTTGTTGAAGTTGTTTATTGTTGTGAACTCTCTCCAAAAGATCTCGGCATAATCAACTTTATCATGCTTCATCTCCCACCAAAATAATTTACAAACCATTGATCCACCCTAAACTACCCCTATTTTTCCTGTGTATCAACAAAGGAACAAAATCTACTTGTAAAAATATGTAGAACAATCAGGATTTCTTAATGTCTTCAATAACCTTAGCCTTGTATTGAAAATATCTCCATCATTTAGAAGTGACTACTCTTAACAGCTTAAATCATGGAGCATTGAACGTATTTTCCCAAGGTTATCTTCATAGAATTTATTGAAAGGAATGATATCTCCATCTGCTCCATCAAATAGAGGTTACATTAAGGTTCCTCTCACCTTGGTTGAAGAGGCACAAAGCAAAGTAGTGAGGAAAGTTCAAATCCTCTTAAAGGTGTTATCCATCTCTCCATAAATCTGAGTAACAAAGGGTTGTGTAGATCTCATCCCAGATATGAAACAACGCACACTATGATCTATCTACCTCTAAGTTCCCTATCGAATCATGGTCGTTGTTTGGCTTGAAAAGAAGAACAAATTTGGATACCAACACTCGTGGCACCATTGTCGGGGAATCTTTGAATTATTTGAACAAAGGTGTACGTTTACAAACCATTTTAATGCTTTTTATAGATTTTAAAGTATAAATACATTGCTGAAACGTCATTATTTTCTCAAATCTGTAAGAATTGTTCAAAGTTGTGAGTTCTGAGTGCAATATTTCTAGCTTATACAGTTATTGTACTAGGATTTGTATCATCATTGATAAATTTGGGTAAAATAAGAGTAGATCTTGTAAGCTTTGAATGAATCTGGTATTAACAGACATTTGATATGTCTTTCATAATGCATTTACACAAACTAAGGTGAAAATCCTTAGTGGCGACTCTGTACTATTTAAATTATTTATAAATACCAATGCCTTGAACATATATCAAGAAAGATTTGTCACTAATAGCTGCAAAGGTGGAAGGAAGAATATCTTTCTTCACCAAGGACCCTAGTAGAAGGTTGTTTCAGAGGAGCTAGGAAAGTCTAATTCGGAAGCGTAAAGAATTTGGAAGGTTGTTGGAGATCAAGCATCAAGAAAAGAGATTTCCATTAGTGAAAGTGATCATCCTGTTATTGAAAATTGTATTACTTCCTCAAGTGCTTCAATCAAGTAGCCTATTTTTTGAATTCAATTCTTCATCTGGAGAGGGTCCATATGTATTTGAAACATTTGATTCTCAATTTTCCCTATTTTTCAAAATCTAATAGAGTTTTCTAAGAGAAAGAGCCTCTAGAGGGCATTCATTCTGAAAATTATATCCCATGTACCACATAGACCCCTCACTCCTCATCATTCTCTTTCCCTTGTAAGATCACCTCCACATAATAATATGGCTCAGCCTCCACCTAGACCTCCATTTATCGTTAATAATTTTGGTCCCATCAGTTTTAGAGGAATGGCTAGATATCCAAATGTTGTGCCATAGGATGTAAGAAAAAAATTACCAAATTTTCAAGGAAATAATGCAATAATCATGATCAACACTTAAAACTCTTTTTCAATATGATGGAGGCTTTCAAATAGAGTTTGAATATGTATACATTAAAATATTTATTCATACTCTGGAAGAGGATGCAACGATCGGTATAAATCTCTACCGAGATAATTCCATTGACTCTTGGAAAGAGATGAGGAATGCCTTTAGAATGCGGTATGGTGATAACATAGACTCGAGGTTTCTTTTATTAGAGTTTGAAAATATAAAAATAATCCTAGCGAATCAAAGGCATGATTTGAACACTAGATTTAATAAAACATTGAGAATATTGCCTCTAATTTGAGGCCATGTGATGAATCATGTTTGATAAAGTATTCACATACATTTGATAAAAAAGGTTGCTTGCTATTTGAGGGATAAGAACCCCGGGTCTTTGAGACAAACCTTTATCATGGCTCAGTAAATTTATAACAATGTTAAGGTAGTTGGAAAACTTCCTAAGAGGGAGGGTGTTAAACTGATCAACTCTCAGAAGCCTCAATCAAGTAAGGTTGTGGATCTTGAGTAAGTTGTAAGGAATTTGGTCTGGGGTTGTCAAAGAAATTTCTTACAAGTGGCCAGGGTAGAAAAAGGAATCGGACAAGGTTCTCGTGGTCAAGCATAGGAAAAAGGACAAGACAAAGTTGTAAATAATCCTATAAATCATCAAAGGTTTGATGAAAGAGGTAAAGGACCCATGGGAGCTAGACAACCCCAAGCTAGGGAGAATAGAGTAGTGTGTGATCCTCTAAATGTCGAGTTGTTGTTGTTGAAGAGACAAATCAAATGCATTGGTGTGACAAATGCTTCTTACCCCACATGCCATGTGAATAAGATCAGCAAGTTGAAGAAGCTGATGACGATGACAACACTGATGATGATGCATGCATGGTGGACAGATCTACAAGCTCACAACAAGGAGTAACTTCAACTCGATCTAATAAGTGCAAGAAGAATCAAGTTTTCTCGACTACATTCATCGGGTACCTCTTCTTCCTCCCTCTCATGATTTACAAATAGATGTGGTACAAGCATTTGAACTTCCTAATAATTATTTTGAGTACTAAGAGCTTGAATGATTAAGAAGTACGATGGAGGAATCCCATCATAAGAGGATAGACAACTGCTAATGAATGTTGTTGTGGCCCAAGAAAAGGAGTATAACACAAGAAGTAAAGTTGTCAAAGGGGCAGGGCCTCAAGCCAAAACAAAGACCTCAGTTCTCACCAATGTCCCAAAAGAGACTCCAAAGAAATATGCACCTGGAAAAGGCCCTGTTGTCTCAAGTAGAATTGGTGTGCCCACCCATGCCCAAAATGTTAAAAACCTTGTGTCATCTGATGAGTTTGTCAACCTTTTTCAAAATGTTGCTTTGCCTAAGTACATTCCCTATGACATTGCCCAAGTCTTGAGTCAAATCAAGATTTCCATCCCAATTGTGAAACTACTTAGGATTCCTGAGAATAAGAAGAGGGCTTTTGAGTATTTTGGATTAGGGGAAGATAAGACTACCTAAGGCAGAAATATAAATAATGTAAACACTCCTCCTTCAACCATTGCAGACCTAGAAAAACCACCAATATCAGAGGAGATAGGTGAACCACTTGTAGTCTACTTGGGGATATATTTAGTTGAGACTCGCTTAAATATTGATCCATTTTTTACAACACTGAATATTAAAGACAAAGTGCTGCACAATTATATGTTTGACTCTAGAGCATCATGCAATGTTATGCCTCTGGAAGTTATGAATGAGTTGAACATTAAAGTGATAGAAGCTTATGGCAAGTGTACTGCAATGGATTCTAGAGAGGTCCCAGTTGTAGGGTGTGTGAAGGGTTTGGTGGTACAACTTGTAGCTTATCTAGGTAAGAACCTGAAACTTGATGTTGTCATTATTGATTTCCCTGCCAAATGGGGCATGTTGTTATCAAGAAAGTGGGCTGCAAGTGTTGGTGGAAGTGTTCAGATGGATATGTCTTTTTCCACCATTCCAATTGAAGGCAGCCTTGTAAAGTTGTATGGAGAGAAGAAAATGTTGCACCTCATTGAAGATCCAAATAATGCTTCTTATGAAGTGTTATATGCTGATGTAGATGTAGATAACTTTGTGGGGTTTGCTGATGGCAAGGAGCACAAGATTGATCAAAAATGTCTTGAACAAGTGGGTTTACCTTGGACCTTGTTATTTGATGGAGCCTGTTCCAAGTTTGGAAATGGTGTTGGCATTGTTCTGATTTCCCTAGGCCAAGAAGAGTTTGTCTTTTCTTTCAAACTTAACTTTGAATGCACTAACAACATTGTTGAATATGAAGCATTGTTATTAGGCCTGAGAATTGCATGGAAATATGGTATAAAGGATGTCACAAAGGGGATTTAGAATTGATTATCAAGAAAATTAGGAAACTGTATGCTACTAAAAATCAAAGAATGAAACAATACAAGCATGTAGTTTGGGATTTGATTGAAATGTTTGACTCTTTTAATATTATGCACCATGATAGAAAGTTTAATGCTATTGCAGACAAGTTAGCAGTGCAGGATCTAGATTTGGGAATTGTACAATGTCTCCATTTTATTACTATGATGTTAAAGTACTAACAAGGTCATATGTCCCTGATAACATTAAAAATTGGAAAGTGTTTGCTGATGATGCCTAGGTGAATTAGTTTTTGCAGAGAGAAGGCAAGTTTTCTAACCGAATATAGATTGGGAACCAATGGTGTGTTTTGTTGAAGGAAAGGAAACATTATTTGGCAAATACATGATCTAGTTAAATACAAACACGATTCCCAAAGGTTTGGTGAATTTTGAGTCAAACTTTGATAATGCTAATTGTATTATTAAAATAAATATGTATATTTCAAGAGATGTTGAAGAGAAAGACCTAGGTATAATGGAAAAGCCATGTAAAATCTGGTTAGAAAGCAATCTCAACAAGAAAGAGAAGTAGTCCTATATTTAATTGTTGAAGAAATATCATGACTACCTAGTTTGGTGTTACTCGAGTTAAAGGCATACATGGAATATTTTTTCCAACATGAGATTCCTCTTGAATCTAATGCCAACCCTTTCAGAAAAAATAGAGGCCCATCAATCCACTCTGTTCTTATAAGATGCAGGAAGAACTAAAGAATTTGAGGGATGGAGGGATCATTCATCCCACGAGGTATTCATCTAGGTTGCAAAACCTAGTGCCTGTCAGAAAAAAGAATGGTGACATAAGGCTATGCGTAGACTTCAAAAACATGAATAGAGCATCATTGAAAGATAATTACCCTTTTCCAAACATGGAGAATATGCTACAATTGGTAACAAGTTCTGAATTGTTATCTACTCTGGATGGTTTCTCTGGTTATAATCAAGTTGTTGTGAAGGAGTCAGAAAGAATAAAGACTACCTTTACTACTCCTTGGGAACTTATGTCTATGTCAGGATGCCTTTTGGCTTAATGAATGTTGGAGCAAATTTCCAAAGAGCAATGGATGTAGCATTTGTTGGTTATATCAATGATTTCATTGTTGTTTATCAGGATGATGTAATTATGTTTTCCAGAAATAGAAATGATCACTTGCAACACTTGGAGAAGATGTTGATAAGGTGCAGGGAGTATGACATATCATTGAATCCCAAGAAGTGCCACTTTGGAGTGTAAAAGGCAAAGTTGCTTGGTCACATTGTATCAAAATATGGGGTAATGATACATCCAGAGAGAGTGGAATCCATCTTCAAGGTTCCAATTCCAATAACTAAGAAGGGAATTCAATCCATTTTTGGACAAATAAACTTTATTAGAAGATTTGTGTCTAAATTTGCTGAGTTGGCCATCCCCTTTACTAGCATCTGTGAAGAAGGACCAAATTATCAAATGCGAAGAGGTTTCCATTCAAGCTTTCAATGGGATCAAATAAGCGCTAAAGAATGCCCTTGTTTTGCTAGCCCCAAATCACAAGAAGCCTTTTCAAGTGTTTTCTTTTTCTTCGTAAAATACCATTGCATCTATTTTTTTACGTAAGGATGATGAAGGGGCTGAGAGACCAGCTTACCTTTTCAAGAAGGCATTTTAGGGAGCTTAGTTGAAATACACCATCATTGAAAAGCAAGAATTTTCCTTGGTGAAAGCAACAAAGGTTTTCAAACCCTACATCTTGAGTTCTAAAGTTATTGCTTATGTTCCCCACACCATGATGAAAGACATATTATCGAGACGAGGGTCTCAAGAAAAAGATGCGAGATGGGTGAACAAGTTGCAGGGAGTATGACATGGATATCCAAACCATGAAGTTGGTAAGAGGTTTGGGCCTAGCTAAGCTTATGGCTGAGAGCAACCTACAAACAATTGAGGTGAATGAAGTATAAGCGAGAAAGGGTGGATGTCCTTGAAAATTTGTTAAGTTCTAATGGTACAAAGATATAATCTTTCATCGTGACATCTATGCTTCCCCTGAATATCTTAGGAAAAATCAGAAAAGAGCTCTTAAGTTAGCCTCTCAAAATTATGTCATTACTGATTTTGGGTTAGTTTGGAAGAACCCCGATGGAGTGCTATTGAGATGCATTAATTTAAATAAGGCCCCAAAAATAATTGCTTATCTCCATGAAGGGGTCTTTGGGGAAATTTTGCTAGAAGACTTACACCACATAAAATATTGAGGGCTGGTTATTGGTGGCCAAATCTCTTCAAGGATACAACTCTATTGGTGAGGAAATGTGAAATATGCCAGCATTTTTCTTGAAGAATGAAAGCTTCATGCTCCCTTCCTTCACGAGACGGTGTCAATTGAAGCCCCATTTAGATAATGGGGAATGGATTTCATTGGGGAAATTTCTGATCCTTTCAGGTGCTAGTCATAAATGGATTCTTGTAGCCACTAATTATTTCACTAAGTGGGTGGAAGCAATCCCCACTAGGAAGGAACACACCAAGTTATCATGGACTTCTTGCTGAATCAAATCATATGCATATTTTGAATGCCAACTAAAATTTTCACCGATAATGCCATGAGTTTTAGAGACAAACCTTTGGTGGTAATGTGCAAAGAGTTTGTGATCAATTTGACATATGCTTCTAACTCTAATCCCCAAGGAAATGGACAAGTTGAGTCTAGTAATAAAACATGTTGAAGATCATTAGAAGAACCTTGGAGCTGAGTAAAAGGAAGTGGGGTGAGAAACTAAATTTTGTTGTTTGGGCTATGTAATCACTGTCATAAGAGCTACTTGTAAAAGCCCATTTGAATTGGTATATGGAACTCAAGATCTGTTTCCCCTCCATTTGTAATTGTCTTCATTTCAGTTTTTCAACAGATTAAAGACCAAAAGCTAGTCCATATCATGCTTGAATCAATTAGATTATTGATTTGAATGAAGAAAGAAGGGCATCCCATCAACGACATGTGAAGTTCATAGAAAAATTGAAGAAGTTATTCAACAAAAAGGTGACTCTGAGAGCTTTTAGAATTGGGGATCTTGTGATTTTATGGGACAAAGATGCATGAAGATAAGCACAAGCATGGTAAATTTGATGCACGTGGATGGGCCCTTATTCCATTGATGTTAAAATTGGTGAAAATACTTTCTTCCTAAAAGACTTAGATGGGGAACTACTTGAATTGCCTATTAATGGTAGGCATTTGAAGCATTTCCTTGATTGATTTCTTAGAATCAAGGTATACTCCATTTGTATAGTGTATAGTTCTTTGTTCTCATCTACTTTTGTGTTTTTGTTCATTCTAGTCCTTGGTGACCTAGTTTTGTTGGTTTCTCGGTTCGTTTTTTGGAGGATGGTTGTGGTTATTCTGCTCTACAAGCTTATTCTTTGACTTCATTGCCCAATGGTATGTTTTTGGCACTTGGTCTGTTATTTAGTTCTTGTGGCACTCACAGGGAGTGCCCATCCTTGAGTCGAAGCCGATGCCGGTCTTCAAATTAGTCTTGTCTGTTTGTCATTAAAATTACTCATTTTGTGGCCTCTGTCACGTTTTCTATCTCCCGTGTTGGTGCTATAAGAATTTATTCTCCATTTGGTTTCCATGATCAGTTCCTTCCTTGGTTAAGGATCAATTAAAGGTCCATAATTTCTTTTTCATTTCTCTCGTCCATCCGAAGGATTCGTTAAATTAGGTGTAAAACTCAAAGGGTTGTTCATTTCGCTCCACTATCCATAGTCACATTTTGTTGTCCCTATCATTTTTGTCCCAAATACAAGTGAAAACATGATGTGATTTAGCTCGAGAGGATCATATTTTAGCCTTGTAACATTTCCAAATTCATTGTCCTTGAAGAAAGATTCATTTCCAGGATCAAATGGTAGTTTTCCTACATTTTTACAGTTTGACAGGTGTGTTTTTCCCGTCAAAATTACATCTCTGCATCAGTGGAAATGTGCCCCTTTTTGGTTGAATGCAGCTCAATGGGGCACTCAAATAACTGTAAGGATCACTTCAACCTAAAACTTATCCACGTGGAGGAACAACGCTCATTTGAAAATTCACATTTTGGTTTGGCCTTGGAGTTGTGCCGAGGGGACATGTGGATGATTCCGCTACTTTTCCAAGACTTAAACAAATTTTTCATACAACCAATACTATTTTGGTGGGCCATGGACACATGGAAGGCTGGTGCTCATTTTAGGATCCACCTTAGGGTCCCACCTTAACAATTGTGAGAGGGATAGATGTGGAGGATTTCACCGAATCCGATTTGTACATAAAACTTTTCAAATAAATTTTCTAAGGCCTAGGACACATGGTGAGATCGTGCTTTTTCAGGGTCTCCTCTCTTTGCCACCATCTTGAAGTTGCACCATAAAGACATGTGGAGGCTTACGCTGAGCCTTCCCTTACTTAGACTTTCCAAGAAACTAACTTAGGGGCTTAGGACACGTGGAGGCATCAAGGCATGTTTGGGGACCGGCCCCTAAGTTTTATTTTGAAGAATCATTAGGATGACACTTCGAGGCTTCCCCTCACTCTTCCCTTTGTCTTGGAATTTTCAACGGCCAAAGAAAAATGTATTGGACCCTAGACACATGACACTTTCCATCAAAACTTCAACGCTTTTAACAGACTCTACTGCATGAGACACATGTTGAGCCCACGCTTGTTTGAGGTCTCTTCTTTTGAGGACCATCTCAAAATGTGCCGTTGAGACACACGGAGGATTCTACGGGATCCTTTTTTCACCGAGACTTCTCAAAGGCCAAAAGGTATTTTTCTTGGGCCCAGGGTATGTGGAAGGCTCACGCTTGTTTGAGACTTGTCTTTGTCTTTCTAATTCGTAGTTGCACCATGGAAACACATGGACGGCTATGATATAAAGTGGAAAAGGGGCAGGATCAACGGTTGCTGTGCATTTCACCTATTTTTGCACCATTTTTTCTCCAAGACTCTTGGAGACACAAATACGTACTATTTTTCATCATTCTTTGATGAAATTATTTGTCATCTTTGTCAGAAAGGTGCCATTAAATGTATTCGAAACTTAAATTATGAGTCCAAGGATCGTTAAGGCCGATATTTTGAAGTGGAAATTACTCAGGCACTTGAGAAAGTGGGAATTACTAGAGGAAATGGATGCGGGGTAGAAATTGCAGAGTAGGGGAAAAAGGATGAAATGAAGAAAGTGTAGGCACAAAAGGTGAAAAAGGCATTTCCTCAAGAGCAAAAATGGATGACTCACAAGTCCAAATCATGCATGCATAGGCTCGAAAAAATTATTAAAAAGGGGATTTATCGCATGAAAGAATAAAAATTATTAAAAGTATTCATGAAAAGTTGTGGCATGGCATCCTATTCATTAGTCAAGAGACCGAGAAATGTGATCAGTTCACAATTGGTCTACTCTGGTAGATTTCGGATATGAATTTGTTAAATGTCATTATCTGAGACAAATTGGTACCAAGCAAAGGTCCCTCAAATATTCTTCTCTTTTGAGGGGAAGTTGAGTGAGAAAAGTTTATAAATGCAAGGAGAACACTCTTGAAAATGGTCAAAGTTTGAATTCTTGAGAAAATATTTGAGAAATCCATCTTCCCGAGAGAAGAAAGCCGAGATAACCTATTATTTTCTTTTGTGTTATAGTTTCTATCATGTCAAGTTGGTTGCATATATATAGCCATTGACGAGCAACGATATTTCTCTAGAATCTTTCCCCATGAGATGAATTTAAGTAATTTTGAAATTAATTTGTGTCCATCCTCTAGTAATTTGTCTACTTTGTTTCGAATGTCTCGCTAATAGTTTCTTTCATTCCTATTGCAATATTACATTGAAATTTTTTTGGAAATCATATAGGATCTTGTCCCTATGACAGTTTAATGATATTTGCAATTTCATTTCAAGAAGAGCCTTCATCTTGGATGAGATAAACAAATTTAAAATCAATTTATTTTCATTTGTTGATAAAGATTTTTGTAAGTATTCGGGTGTACCTTAGTTGTAATTGATCGAAACTTTAGTGTTTAATTGACTCTTTCAATTTGAGCCTGTGTGTTGGAGTCTCAAAGATTATGTGAAAACATGTTGATCTGGGCCTCCATTAAAGTACACCTTCTTGTTGAAGGAATGTCCTAACTATCTTGAAGATTTCTGTTGTTAAAGTTGTTCATTGTTGTGAAGTCCCTCTGAAAGATCTAGTACAATAAACTTTATCCTTCTTCATCTCCTACCAAAATCATTTAAAACCATTTATCTACCCCGAATGACCCCTATTTGCCTTGTGTATCAACAAAGGAACAAAATCTACTTGTAAAAATATGCAGAACAATCAGGATTTCTTAATGTCTTTAGTAACCTTAGCCTTGTGTTGAAAATATCTCCATCGTTTAGAAGTGAAAACTCTTAAGAGTTAAATCATGGAGCATTGACCATATTTTCCCAAGGTTCTCTTCATAGAATTTGTGCAAAGGAATGATATATCCATCTCCTTCATCAAAAAAGGTTACATTAAGGGTCCTCTCACCCTAGTCAAAGAGGCATGGCCTAAAGTAGTGAGGAAAGGTAAAATCCTCTTAAAGGTGTTATCCATCTCTCCACAAATCTGAGTAACGAGGTTTAGTTAGATCTCATCCCCGGATACAAACCTACACACACTATGGTCTATCTTCCTCTAAGCTCCTTGTCAAATCTGTGTTTCTACTCGGCTTGAAAAGGAGAATAAATTTGGATACCAACACTCTCTCCCTTTCCCCTTGAAAAGTTAGATTAGGATTAGATAGTTTTCCTACATTAGAATAGATTGTGGTAGGTATTTAAGGAGTAACAAGCATTCTCTGAGGCCCATCTCAATTCCGTAAGTCCCACATCTTGAGATATGGTTGAATGTTATGCAATCACAATGAGAGTCTCAACCCATCAAGTTGCAGACATTTAGTGGTGTTGTGATTTTTCACTAACAGTTTTGGCATGCCTAGTGGGACTCTGACGTTAGAGTTTTTCATTTTTTTGAGGTGTCTCAATATCAAATAGCAAATCTTAAGCAACCGTGCATCCACAATAACTATTTTGGCACTCTTGGTGGGACCTATTTGAAGCACCTTACTACTTAATCTTAGCATGTTGGTGTGTTCCTGTTAAGATTCAGGCTTTAGAGGCACATGTAATCACATCTGATGACTCCATCTGGTCAACAACGCATCCTCTGAGTTGTAGAGTTTCCTTCCATCCATTTCCACCCAATATTTTTTCCACATTTCCATATTTTTTCTTTCGGAAGTTGTGTAGTTATGACTTTTTCCCTTCTTGGAATTCACACCTACAAAGAAGATAATCATCCTCTAACGAGTTTCACGACTCCTCTAGATCAGCATTATGGTCGATTCATAATCATTATGTTTACCCATATGAGCAATGCCAAATCTAGTTTGGATATGGATATTATCAAGAGAAACGTACACATATGATGATAACAATTATATGGATAATGCTTATCTATTGGAGAAGATTCAAACAATGGAGGCTAGCATGGTTCAATCAAGGGCTACATCACAAATGAAAGCTTTTAGATTTAGTTGCAGGGAGAAGCTTAAATTCATGGTTGAAATGCTTCCTCAACTTACATAGTGGACTAAGGAGATTGAGGCCTACAAGCTTGGTACAAGACAACCTTGTCAATGTGTAAGTCTACCGCTAATATTTTTTTTTTTCCCCTCTTTCTCAATCAATTTCATTGCAGTAGTGTCATGAGTCTAGTTTCTCAAATGCTGCCCCAAGTGTTGATTTCCATTCTCCATCTTCTATTCTCCCATCCCATCTTAATTTCTCTACCCTTTTCCCTTCCAAATCCAAGTCCCCTCCACAAGATCTAAAAGAAATACCTTCCCCACCCACCACTCCTCCCACTTTCTCGAGCCCATGTCGGGAAGAAACTCAAGAATCTAGTCAAGGGGAGCAACAAGAAGAAGATCCAAGAAAAGAAGAAATGATTAGAATCTTGGTGATCTTGGCTCTTAGATTTGGGATTAATAAAATCATCTTAATGGTCAAGCCCTCGAGAGGAGTCTCGGTTAAGCCATAAGTGGTTGATTTTTTGGTTACAACACAAGTGATGAAGAAGGATCTACTCCAAATCCAAAAGAGGAGGAGTGCATTCTAGCTATAGAGGATAACCATATAGTTCTAGAGGCTTCAAATGCAAAGAAAGCCATAAAATAACCTTCAGTTCTTCCTCCCATTTAATCCCCTTCAAAATTTAATGTTGAAGAAGAGTTTGAGATTTCATACTTCATGTTTGAAGGTGGGGGGACTCATGGTGAGAAATTTTCATATCAGGACGACACCATGGAGGATGTCAAACACACATAGTACAACAATGAGGAGGCAGATTATCTATTCAGCTTGGAGAACTACTTTGATGAAGAGGAGCCCAAGGAGTCACATCATTTTCTCCTCCATCTTCTACCTTCCAAGCACATGAGTTCACTGCCATGGAGTAGAGCATTCAAGGGAAATAGCCTACACTTCATCACATCCCTCTGGAACCAAGGTTGGAGGATCATAATCTTCCATGTTCTTCTCAAGAGGAGGAAGGAAAAGAGCATGAACATCCTATCTCTTCCAGCTCATTCACCCAAAAGGGTTCTGCAGAAGACTCCATTATTGGAGTTTAAATTTATAACAATGGGCACATCCATCAGAAAAGACCTTGCCCAATCTGGTACTTAGCTTCATTGGAGCCAAGGGAGAATCCAACACTAGTCATGCTTACCTCTGACCATGACGATGAGTTTCAAAGTACCAAGGATAATCTTCAATGCCTCTTTAATCCAAATGTAAAGAAACTAAAAGAGGTATTTGTCTTGTTTCCAGTTGATACCTTGATGATTTGGGTGGAGGATTAGACTCTTCTTAGTTTTTCACGCATAATAAAATCCATGTTCTATATCGAATCATATACATGGCTGTCAATTTTAAGAAAGGGAAGCTACTTCTCCTTACCTTTGGCAGTTTTACTTGAGCGCCCCTTGCGTCTAGTTAGTTTAGGTTAGTATAGATTTTCTTTCGATTAACACAAGTGCTTTTGTACACTCTGCATGTTCCACTTGAAGCATGTATGATTTTCAATTTTGTACATAGTGTGTGTTATGGTGTTTTGTTGCTCGTACACAATGCATTGGAGGTAGCATTTGGGGAAATTAGACCTAATTATAATAATGTTTCGGTGAAATATCTAGGTCAATACAATTTTCTACTCATAGAAATCTCACCTTCAATATTTTATTATGAAAATTGAGAGTGTAGACAAGTGGGGCAAGCCCAGGGATCACTAAGTGCAAGTGGTCTAGTTCGAGGTTTCAAGAGTAAGATCAATATCATGCTATCATTCATGACTCCCTTCCCAATGGATACTTCCAAGGGTACTGGTCTCTTCATCTAGAAGGTAGATGTCCCCGTGAGTCACCAAATTGTTATCCATTTTTACCCCCTTTGGTAAAATAGAGAAAAATAAACTTGGGTAGTTGACAGGGTGTTATCAAATATTTTTCCCTCAGGAAAAGTTTGATCAAACACTACCCCGCACATGAGAAAATTGAAGGGTTGGTTAAGTCATGTGATCTCACATTTGATCCCAAAAATCAAGTGGCAGGTGGGTTGGACCATGGAGAAGCAAGGTCGGTAAATAAGGCCAAACAATGTTAAAGGAGATAAGAGCTCGAGAAAGGAAATGGATAAAAGCACAAGTCTTGAGACTTCATAGAGTGATTCAACTCGAAGTGCAACAGAGAACCACGAGCTGCCATATGTTAGCTCAACACAAATTCAAAGGTGCGAGCCAATGGTAGTCCCCAAACAAGCACAAGCTCGCCACATGTCTAGAGACCGAAAAGGTAAAACCGGATATTTAGACAGCTAAGTACAAAAGAGTCACTAGAAGCCTCCATGTGTCTCACCGACGTAACTTCAAAGGTGCGAAAAGGTGGGGTACCCTAACAAGTGTAGGATCTCCATGTGTCCAGGGTCTAGAAAAGTTGAATCACTCATTGAAAAGTTGAAGTAAAGAAAAATAACCTTTGGGAGGTGCCATGTGTCAACTTAGTATAACTTCAACACTAAAATCAAAATGCGGTCCCCAAATGAGCGTGAAACCTCCACGTGTCAACTTAGTGCAACTTCAAAGGTATGATAGAAAAATAGGTCCCAAACGTGCACTTTGGTCCTCCACCGTGCCTAGGGTCGACATGTTTCTCCACCAAATAAAAGGGACTTAGGGAGAACACGAGGAAAGTAGAGCAGAGCCGTGGAAGGTGCCACATGTCTCCTCGGCAAGACAACTCCAAAAGTAAAGATATTGAGGTAGTCTCAAAATGAGTGCATGTCCTCCACATGGTCGAGTTTAGAAAGGGTAAATATGGTCATTGAAAAGTCCAAATAAAGAAAAAGAGTCGGCGGAAGCCTCCATGTGTCTCACCGTGTAACTTCAAGGGTAAATCCCAAAGGAAGGTTCCAAATGTGCGCTGGCCCTCCACATGTCTAGGGTTAGACATAGTGCTCCACCAAACAAAAAGCACTAAACTAAAATACAAATGAAACAAAGCGAGGCATGCGGACAATGCCAATCGTCCAATCGTTGTAACTTCAAGAGTGAAAAGAGGGGCTGAAATATTAAGATGTGGGGGCTGCCATGTGGATCTTGCAAGGATGGAATATTTAAATATTGAGATCCCGCATTGAACGCTCGACCTCGACCTTGAGGCAGCCATATATTTTAACCGGAAACTCGAATTCTAGTGGGAGACAACTTTTTGAAATCTCTCAACATCTGTTATTCACCTACCACCATTAATGAATAATTTTAATTACAGTCCACCATTTTTTAGGCTACCAAGCTTCTCACCTACCATTATAATGAGGTTTGGTCTTCCTTTCTTGCCCAACAAGGAACATTAATGGAGGCATGGGTTGTGTCATGGAGCCCATCATTGTTGCAGAGAGGAATTTCAATGTATTGTTGGGGGTAGTTGATGTGGGATGTGAATTTTCCCTCTCTCTTTCTCCTATATATCATAAAAGAGGGGCATTTCTAAATGGTTGGTCACTCTTCTATCCTCGCCTTCCTCTCTCTCTCTCTTCCCTAGGGTCAAATGTGGAGTTTAGGCCTTGTCTTATGGCTCTGTAATGACATTTTCTTGCCTCTTTCCCATTAATGATGTAATGTGTGAACTCATGGAGCAATAAAACATGTTTTGTAATAAATTTTGTCCATCCTTCTTTATTTTAATGTCTCCTCTTTTCTCTCATCATTGTATGGTACATTGTGCATACTTATAAGGTGTATTGTAGGTTTTGGGAGCTATGTTTAATGGGTTTGAAGTGGTGTTCTTTGTGAACTCTATGTTTGGTCCGTGATGATGCATCTTGTCACTCATCTCCATTTCTCACCTCTCTCCATTTCAGGCAATTGGATTTATTATAAGATACCCTCCTCTTCTAGTGTATCATTTCTTTAATGTAGGCATTTTTTCATGCATTTTCTCTCCCGGCCCCTTGGAAAGTTAGATTAGGATTAGATAGTTTTCCTACATTAGAGTAGATTGTGGTAGTTATTTTAGGAGGAGGAACAAGCATTCTCTAGAGATTCGTCCCAAGTCCACAAGTCCCACAACTTGAGAGATGGTCCAATGTTGTGAAATCACACTAAGAGTCTCAGCCCATCGAGTTGTAGACATTTAGGGGTGTTTTGATTTTACACTAAAATTTTTGGCATGCCCGAGTAGGACTCGAGGTTAGATTTTATCATCTTTCCGATGTGTCTCAATATCAAACAACAAATCTTAAGCCATCGTGCATCCGAACTAACATTTTTGGCACACCCGGTGGTACTTGGTTTGAAGCACCTTACTACTTCATCTTAGCAAGTTGGTGTGTTCCTGTTAAGATTCAGCCTTTAGAGGCACATGCAAGCACATCTGGCGACTCCATCTAGTCAACAACCCATCCTCTGAGTTATAGACTTTATTTCCATCCATTTCCACCCATTCTTCTTTCCACATCTTTCATCTTTTGTCATTCATGAATTTGTGCAGTCATGAATTCATTCCCATCTTGGAATTCACACCTACAACAGTGCAATCAGCCTCTAATGAGTTTCACGACTCCTCTAGATCAGCATTATGATCAGATTCAAAACCATTATTCTTACCCATATGAGAAATGTCAAAACTAGTTTGGCTATGGAGCTTATCAAGAGCAAGGGTATGCATATGATGATAACAGTTATATGGAGAATGTTTATCTACTGGAGAAGATTCAAAGAATAGAGGCTAACATGGTTCAATCTAGGGCTATGACACAAATTAAAGCTTTTAGAATTGGTTGCGGTGCACCCCGTCCATGGGTCGGCCCTTTCCAAGACACTATAGCCTAGAGGAGAAACTTGAGTTCATAGTTGAAATGCTCCCTCAACTTACACAAAGGAATGAGGAGATTGATGCCTACAAGCTTGGTGTAAGATAACCTTGTCAAAGGGTAAGTCCACCACCTCATAGTTTTTCTTTTCCTCTTTCTCAATCAGTTTTATCGTAGCAGTGTCATGAGTCTAGTCCATAAGAGTCCCGTTTCCCTTCCACATGCAAGTCTACTCCATAAGTACCAAAATTAATACCTTCCCCACCCACCACTCATACTCTTCCAAGCCTATGTCGGGAAGAAACTCAAGAAGGTAGTCAAGGGAGTAGAAAGAAGAAGAGCTAAGAAAAGAGGAAATGATTTGAATCTTGGTGAGCTTAGCTCTTAGATTTGGGATTAATAAAATCTTCTTGATGGTCAAGCCCTCGAGGAGGCCGAGGTTAAATAAAAAGTGGTTGAGGTTTTGGTTACATCAAAATCAAGGTAGAAGGAGCTACTCCAAATCCAAAAGAGGAGTGCATTTCATCTATGGAGGAGAGCCATACAGTCAAGATGCTTCAAATGCAGATGCGAGCGAGGCCATAAAAGGACCTTTAGTTTTTCCTCCCATTTAATCCCCTTCATACTCTTATGTTGAAGAAGATTTTGAGCTTTCGGACTTCATGTTTAAAGGTGAGAGGACTCATGGTGAGAAATTTGTAGATCGGAGGACACCATGGAGGAGGTAAAATACATGTAGTAGGATAACGAGGAGGAAGATTATCTATCTCGGCTTGGAGGATTACTTTGATGAAGAGGATCCCAAGGATATCACATCATTTTATCATCCGTAATCTGCTTTCCAAGCACATGATTCCACTGCCATGGAGGAGAGCACTCAAGGACAATAACCTACACTTCATGACATCCCTCTAGAGCCAAGCTTGGAGGATCGTAATCTTCCATGTTCTTCTCAGGAGGAGGAAGGAAAAGAGCATGAGCATCCTCCTCTTCCACCTCACTCACCCAAAAGGGTCTGCAGGAAGACTCCATTCTTGGAGTTTAGATTTAGAACAATGGGAATATCCATCCAATAAGACCTTTCCCAATCAAGTACTTGGCTTCATTGGAGCCAAGGGAGAAACCAACACCAGTCATGCTTACCTCTGAGCATGACAATGAGTTTCAAAGTACCAAGGATAAGTTGTAATGTCTCTTCAATCCAAATGTAGAGCAACTAAAAGAGATATTTGTCTTATTTCCAGTCAATACCTTGATGATTTGAGTGAAGGATTGGCCTTTTTTTTAGTTTTCCACGCATTATAAAATCCATGTTCTATGCCAAATCATATACATGGCTATTGATTTTAAGAAAGGGAGGCTAATTCTCCTTACCGTGGCAAGTTTTACTTGAGCACCCTTTTCCTCTGGTTAGTTTAGGTTATTTTATGTTTTCTTTTAGTAAAAAAGTGTTTTTACACACTCTACATGTTCCACTTGGGGTGTGTATGATTTTTATTTTTGTACATAGTGTGTGTCTTAGGGTGTTGTTGCTCGTGCATAGCATAGGCATTGGAGGTAGCGCTTGGGGGAAATCAAACCCGCTTATAATAATGTTTCAGTGAAAGCTCTAGGTCAATACAATTTTCTACTCTCAGAAATCTCACCTTCAAGATTTTCTTATGAAAATTGAGAGTGCAAACAACGGGGCAAGCCCAGATCACCAAGTGCAAGTGGTCGGGTTTGAGTTTTTAAGAGAAAGATCAATATCAGTGCCATCATTCCGACTCCATTCCTAATTGATACTTCCAAGGCTCTTGGTCTCTTCATCTAGCAAGCATATTTCCCTGTGAGTTGCCAAATTTTTATCCATTTTTACCCCCTTTTGTAAAAGGGACAACTAGAGAAAAACAAACTTGGGTAATTGACGTTTGTTATCCAATTTTTCCCCTCAAGAAAATTTTGATCAAACAAAACCCTTCACAGAGAAAATTCAAGGGTTGGTTTAGTCATGTGAGCTCACATTCGATCTCAAAAATCAAGTGGTAGGAGGTCTCGACCATGGACAAGCAACGTTAGAAAATCAGGCCAAACAATGTTAAAGGAGATCGAGAGATTGAGAAAATAATGGAGAAAATCCCAAAGTCTTCAAACTTAATAGAGAGAGTTGACTTGAAGCGTGACAATAGAACCGCGAGAAGGTGCCATGTGTCACCAAGCAACTTGGAAGGCATGAACCAAAGGCATTCCCCAAACAAATGCAAGCTCATGACATGTCCAGAGTTTGAAAAGGAAGAACCAACTGTTGAATCAGATAAGTATAAAAGAGTCATTAGAAGCCTCCATGTGTGTTACTAGCGTAACTTCAAAGGGGTGAGAAAGGTGGGGTCCCCAAACAAGTGCAGGCTCTTCATGTGTCTAGGGTCTGGAAAAGTTGCATCGCCCATTGAAAATTTGAAACAAAGCAATAAAATCAGCGGAAGGTGCCATGTGTCAGCTGAGTGTAACTTCAAAGTTAAAATCCAAATGCGGTCCCAAAATAACCGTGAAACCTTTAATTGTGATCTCAAATAAGCGCAACTTCAAAGGTGTGACAGAAAAATAGGTCCTAAACATGCGTTGGTCCTCCACATGTCTAGGGTCAAACATGTTGCTTCGCCAAATAGAAGGGACTTAGGCAAAACACAAGGAAAGTAGAGTAGAGTCGTGGAAGGTGCCATATGTCTCCTTGGTAAAACTCCAAAAGTAAAAATCAAGAGGCAATCTCTAAATGAGCATAAGCCCTCCACGTGGTCGTGTCTAAAAGGGTAGAGATGGCCGTTGAAAAGTCCAAGTAAATCAAAAGAGTCAGCGAAAGCCTCCACTTGTCTCGGTGGCATAACTTCAAGGGTAAAGCCTAAAGGCTGGTTCCAAATGTGTGCTAGCCCTCCACGTTTCTAGGTTCGGACATAGTGCTTTTCCAAATAGAAAGGACTAATCCGAACACAAAGGAAACACTGCAGGCCCACAAGTGATGCCAAGTGTCCAATCGACGTAACTTCAAGAGTGAAAATAGGGGTAAAATCTTAAGAGCACCGGGCTTCGACGTGGATCTTGAATGGATGGACTCTTTAAATATTGAGAGCTTGCGTTAAACCCATAACCCTTACCTTCACGCACACATATCCTTGAACTGGAATATTAGATTTGAGTGGGAGAGGACTTTTTAGAAAGCTCTCAATGTCTGCTACTCACCTACCACCATTAATGAAGAGTTTTAATTACAGTCTGCCATTTTTTAGGTTTCAAGCTTCTCACCTAACATTATAATGGGTTGTGTCTTCCTTTATTTCCCAGCAAGGAACATTAATGGAGGAATGGGTTGTGTCATGGAACCCATCATTGTTGAAGGGGAATTTTAATGCATTTTTAGTGTAGTTCAAGTGGGATTAGAATTTTCACTCTCTCCTTCTCTCATTGTCTTGTATATCGTAAAGGAGGGGCATTTCTAAATGGTAGCTCATTCTTCTTTCCCGCCTCCCTCTCTTTCTTCTCGAGGGTAAAATGTGGATTTTAAGCCTCCTCTCATGGCTCTGTAATAGAATTTTGTTTCCTCTTTCCAACTGATGATGTACTTGTGTGAACTCATGGAGCAATAAAACATGTTTTGTGATGCATTTTATCCCTCCTTCCATATTTTATTGTCTCTTTTTTCCTCTCATCATTACGGGGTACACTGTGCATACTTTTGATGTTTATTGCTTGTTTTGGGAGCTAAGTTTAACAGGTTTGAAGTGGTTTTTTGTGTGAACTCTATCATTGGTATGTGATGCATCTTGTCAATCCTCTCCATTTCTCGACTCTCTCCATTATAGGTAGTTGGATTTGTGATTAGTGACCCTCCTTTTCTGGTGTATCACAACTTTATTGTAGGATTTTTTTCATGCATTCTCTCTCTATGGCCCCTTGTAAAGTTAGATTAGGATTATATAGTTTTGCTACATTAGAGTAGATTGTTACAGGTAGTTTAGGAGCATGAACCAGCCTTCTCTAGAGGTCCATCTCAAGTACACAAGTCCCACAACTTGAGAGATGGTCCAATGTTGTGCAATCACACCGAGAGTCTCAACCCATTGAGTTGCATACATTCAAGAGTGCTATGATTTTGAACTAACAGAATGGCTATATTAAAATGGTTCATTC
Source organism: Taxus wallichiana var. yunnanensis (assembly GCA_018340775.1). Lineage (NCBI taxonomy): Eukaryota > Viridiplantae > Streptophyta > Pinopsida > Cupressales > Taxaceae > Taxus > Taxus wallichiana. The sequence continues at coordinate 221,438,901 of CM031240.1, read as the reverse complement.
AAATAATCACAATAACCATAGTCATGTGTTGTAACATCAATATCACACGAGTCAATTATAGTCTTAATTTGGATTATATGTTCTACATGAGTAATTGTGATAGGGACACTATCAACATCCTTTTTGGGTGATCTCACTCATAAGGTAGGAGGTAATTGGAAGATAATATCATAAGAAATATTGGAGGTGAAAATTTGAATTTAAATTTCATTACGGTCATAATTTTTAAAATTGAGAAGGTCGGGAATATTAATGACCACAACTTCAAGATGAAAAAATTACCATTAAGATAAAATTATGGGTATTTAAGGCATTGACATTCCTGAAATGGGATGGTACAAAGATATTAAAAATGTGAATTTTAAACTTCCCACATTTACGAAATAGATAAAATATCCAATGTTTGGTATCACCTTGTAGTTTATAGATAGCTCCTAAGTGTGATAACTTAATATATTAGTACAAAATAATGTCACTACATACGTGTGATGAGTCCACGATCATCTTGGGAGGATATTACAAGACAATTATAAATTAAATACCGCAAATTTGACATGAATAAGATAAGGGGAAAGTGATATAGAGGAAAATGAAACCATGGAGACAATAATCCTATAATCATATGCCTAACACATGTTATGGGTGGATTTTAAGTTATATATAGGAGTGTCTTAATGAAGTCAATATAGGATAAATAATTACCAATAAGTTTTCCTATTAATCCTCTCATAATCATAGTGTGGCTAATTTATTAAATGAGATAGATAGGGGAGGGTCATCAAAGCAAAAAACAAATCTCACCACGAGATCATGAAATCAAGAGGGAAGTGCGGTCATAAAGAATGATCGGTGGAAAGGTTAGTTGAAATGGATAACTTTTAGCATTAACACATTATACTCTCTTATAAACTTGGAAGGGTAGGATACTACCGAAAGGTGGTTAGAAAAATATTATTCATAGAAAATATTGTTTTCATAAGGAACTTGTGATGTTGGGGTGAGTTACAAATGAACTGTAAAAATGGTATTTGCCTAGGGAGGCAAGAAATTTTTGTAAGAGGAACCCAATCATCAAGGATAGGATATGATATATTCCGAACCTGGGAAGGATCACTCGAAAATTGTTTAAAGAAGATGGTCTAGCATAAGATTATAAAAGTGGATTTCTAACTACCATTTCTATGGGATCATCCATGGAAAAAGTGTCACCTTAAAGGGAGATGGAATAAGAATTAATAGGATAATAAGTAAATGGGATTGGCCATGCAGAATGTCTACACAAGGGTTGATGCGGTTTAATCGGACTAAGTATTTAGGTATAGGATTATTTTCGTGAAGTATTTTTCATCGGAAATATGATAGATGATCATGTAGGAGGTATTGTGAAATGAAGGAGGATAAGATGATCTAATACAGGTGATAATGTAATTTGAATTATCCATATGAACCACACTTTTAATAGATGCACTAGTATATGGATATAATGTATAAAAACATTGGTATATTCCTTGATAATATGATCGTGATTGGATTTATTAAATTTAGAATGATTGATAAGGGGTTCATTGTAGATTACGATACACTTATTATCTTGATAAACAATTTATTGTTTATTAAATGTTTGTTCTTTGTCAAGTTCCTTGATAGCCTCACATAATCTTTCATCGAGTAGATTCATGATCGAGCTTTTATCAAGGAGTAAGGTATAGGAAAAGGATCAAAGGGAATGAAAATTTAAATATGAATTCCCACAACCGGGATCCCTCTAACAAAATTTACTATCATCATGCCATTTAGCGAGATGGTGAGAAGGGTCTATAACCATGGTAAATTTGTAAGGTACATGTCATTGTAGCTCTTCCTTGCCTACATTGATGATAGTCAATATGGGAAGATGTAGTATGTGGTTAAGAACTATATCGATCAACATTGTGGATTATCCTATAGGAAAATTTTTGTTAAGGATAGTTATTTGTGACTATGTCATTAATGTGTTTCTTGTTTCTAGGATGCATAAGGACATGTATTTTATTAGCATTATTCTTACTTTGAGAAGGATTTTTGAACTCCCACATAAGATAATCTTTGTGTTTTTCTTGTTTGAATTCTTTTTCTAAAGAGGCAGTGGAAAGTGATCTATGTTTTGAAGGAGAGGATCAAGTGGTCTAACGAATAGTTGAAGAAGATCCCATCCAAAATTTTATGTTCACCACTAGAGGAAACAATTTCCACATGTTTTATGAAGTCTTGGGATGATTAGGTTTACATATTCTTGTAATGTATGAAGCCATTAATTTTTTTGCAAGAAGATCATGACGTTTTAATTAATTGACTAGGGTATTTAGATAGCTTTGCAAGAAGATCATGACGTTTCAATTACAGAGTTAGTTTAGAGGGTGTGATAATAATAAAAGGAATATCTTACGAGTGTCTTAGCTAGGAGTTTGGTAGTAGTATACGAGTTATTCTTAAACCAATATTTGCAAAATATCCAAAATCCTTTATATGAAGAATTTGGTTAGAAGAATCATCATAAGTGATGGAAGGAAAACACCTCTAATGTCCACAATAATGATTTATGGTGATAATGGGTATTATTAAATATATTGAATGGACTTGTGCAAATGGAAGGTTGTGTCATGGAATTTACATTGGGCATAATCGTAACTAGTGGGGATAACATTAACATTTATTAACTCAATATACTATTTGATGTTGGTTAAAAATTTAAGTTAGGATGGTCTTTTTGTATTTAGATGATCTTTGACATACATGATGAGTTAGGGAGAATGTATATTGGAAAGGATTTTGGTATTTTTAGTTGAATTATCATTTTATCCATCCGACGGAGGCTTGGGATGGTTAACATCAACATCCAATTTCTAAGAAAGATAGTCTTTAGGATGTTTATATAGCATTTAAGTTGAATCTCCTTTGTACTCAAGAAATTTTTGTATAAAACCATTTCATACTGGAGGTATAATCAAATTTATGGCATCCTTATGTTTTCCTACTTCTTCAAAATCATTGAAAAGGTTTTAGATGTTGGGCCTAGTCTTTATGTTTCAACACACGGGATTTTACATCATATTATTGGCTCATGTTGTAAAGCAATTAACATAGTTTTGAAAAATCTTAGGAAGAAAATTAATCTAAGATTTTTTTATAATGAAATAAATATTTATCAACTTAATATGTAATAGATTCATCAAGAAAATTTTCAACACTACGTTGAAATGCTTAGAGATTTCTTACTAAAATGTTTTTCAAAAATGATCAACCATGTAATAAAATTGTATAAGGTCGATGACATCATTAACAATATGATTAGTGGATATTTTTGAAGGATATTTGTCATGAGACAAAACTAAAGAGGGGCTAATGGAATCAACAAGGAAAAGTAGATACAATTCAATATTTTCTTAATTGGATCAACTATTCTAGAAATTTACATAAGGGATGATGAGATAAAGAACGAAAGATTGACATTCTTACTAGATTTACAATGTAGTAGGTTTTGGAACATGGTTTGAAGTATTTGAAAAAGTAACATGGTTCATTTTAAGAGGCCAATGGAAAATTAGACGTGGAAAATCCTGGAAAATATACTGGAACTACTTTCACAGGAAACATAAATATTCCTCGATTTCATAATGAAATTTTCTCCTGTAGTTTCTTAAGGAGAGCCATTTTTGTCTATAATGTTTATTGTTACACAATAATGTTTCTGCTATCGAGGTTGGTGTGTGATAACAAGATTGCTATCACATGACAACAATCTTCTTGTCATGCAACAAAAAGTATGTTGTCATGTGGAAACATGATTGTTGTCATGTAAAAAGAGGATTTTTGTTGCACGGTAGTAATATTTTTATCACACAACAATAAACCTTTCTTACGTATGACAATATTTCTTTGTTAGCACTAGTCTCAAAATGTTGTCAAATAAAAGCAAGAGTTATTAGTGCATGTCAAGATTTAGTGTCGCATGACAACAAAATTTCATTGATCAATGACAATAGGCCTCGTTGTCACATGAAAACAAGAATTTATATTGCATAAAAAAATTTGTTTTTGGATGACAAAAATATTTTCTACGTCGCACAACAAAAAGATTATTTGTCACAAAACAATAATATTTATTTTCCTACAACATAAAATCTTGTTTCCGTGTGACAAGAAATCTTTTATCATGTGAAAATAAGGCTTGTTTCATCATCACAACCAAAAACAATAGTACAACATCAAGGCTTGCTATTTTGTGTCAAAAAAAAAAATTCCGTGTGACACCTATATGTTGTTGTCACGCATCTATAAAAAATTTATTTCATTTTTTTTGGCATGCCATGTGGAGATCATTGTTTGCACACACAAGTGGCTCTTCAAATAAATTTCATGCTAGAGTTGGTTTATGAATAGACGCTAATGTTGGAAGATGAGGACATGCACTGTGTGGGTCATTGACTATGAAAAAGAATGGAGATTTGAGTACCATGAAGGAATAAAATTGAATCTTGAAATGTCCACGTGGGTACAACAAGCTTGGATTTTTCCAGATACGATGGGATTTTAGATCAAAGACAAATGTTCCAACTAGGTGGATGAAAGACGAACATTCCAAATCTGTATACTTCGTTACCAATTCATAGTGCAGAAGCCCATGTAAATGTTGGATTATGCTTGACAACTACACACAATAAAATTTATTCGGTTTATTCACCAGTATGATGTATAATATGTGGTCAACAAATATTCTAAAACTCATATAATCTAACTTGAAGCTCATCAAGTAAATATCCATTTGAGGAAAATCTTGTATTCCATTATTGACAAGGGAAATGTCAAGAAAGATAGCACAAAAACTCCTCTACGTGAAATGATCAGAGATATGACATCGCTCTGATACCAAATAATAATTTTGGATCATATTTACATAGGAAAACTCAATATTAATTACGAATAATAAATTTCCCATTCAAATCGTTATGTATTTTTATGCAGCATATGCCACACATATAAATAGGTATTTACATCCCTATTTTTAGGAAACTACTTTCCCAACAATATCTCCATAATCCTATTTAGTTGTGATTGTTACTCACATAACAATACACAACTCAAATCATACGAGTTGTTAAAACAACTCCAAAAATGTATTATTGTTTATATAAAAATAATATAACTAACTACTAACATGTGAACATTATTATTCCTTACAAAGCTTTGAAAACTAAATTTTACAACCTTCTTCAAATAAAGTATGGGAAAATCATTCTAACATGATAGCATCAAAGTTTTATTACAACAACATTCTTTGTAAATACAATACATTTCAACTTTGCAATAACCATTTTGAAGAACATATGTGCACTCTCAACTTCCATAAAACAAAGTTCTCAAACATATTCAATAGCAAGAATAAGATATTTTTACAACATGGGAATCAATCTTTACAATATCCCTCTACATACTTCTCAAGTAGAGGATAAGAGGCATAACCTTTTTTACTACAACCATACCAATTCCTTACTAAGGAAGGAGAAAGATTTACAAAAGGTGCAACATTTTAATGAAGAAGATAAAAATTCATCCCCAAGATGGGAAACTACTACAAAATAGTTTACAACATCTTCACAAGAACCAAATAAAATCTAAGTGGAAAATCCTTCTAAAAATTGGGAAACAACATGTCCAAAACTCCACCATTTCTTCATCAATCTTCAAGATAGAAATATGCATGTTATTTACGCAAAAATGATGTTCATAGCACAAGGAGAAATGGCTTGGTTACCTCCCAACCTATTGGAATCATTACATGCCAAATCCAATACATGGAGGACATGCTAGCCTCCCTCCAAGCCCATGGGAGAGAGAGCATACATGCCTCGGTTTTATACAAGTCAAATGGGGAAGGGAACCAAACATGTAAGCACACTTTTCACATACACAAAATAAAAATAAATAAACAACACATGAGGGAGATGCTCAATGCTTTCCCCCAAAATGGGGAAGAGTGGTAAAAATCCCATACGAAGCCAAGTGGTGAATCCAACCATAGGATCACAAGTAAAACTCCAAGGACCCTCTTTATCTCTTCGAATAATTATTTCCCTCCTTATATATCCAACCCATGCACCAAGCCTCCTCCTTGGAAGGATTTTCAAACCATGATGATTTCCTTACCAAGGATGGGGAAAAAATTTCAAACCATATGAAAATATTCCCCCACATCAAACCATATGAGGGGAGGAAAAATAAAATCATCATGGCTTGCCCATCAAGACATTTGGTGAGAAGGGTATTCCTCCCTCTTCCCCAACACTTCAAACTCCATCACATAACATGATGGATGGAAGAAAATACAATAACAAAAATTCCACAACACACCCATAATCTCATCTTTCAAAAACAATACAAAAGACACCAATTTCATCTCATAACACATGATATTTCCATAAGAAAAAACATACTAAAGAATTAAGGGTGCCTACCTCAATCAATCTCTCCAAGTTTTTATGCAAATCCAAAATCCAAATCTCCAAGATCAATAAGCACACCCAAAATCTCCAACACCCAAAATGCAAGAATGACCAAAGATTCGCAACCCCTCTCCATGAGGGAATATTAAAATAAAACAATTAAAAAATCTCCCATATGAGAGGGTTGCATGGGTCACCCTTCTCATCTCCCCACACAAAGATTCCAAAAAAAAAAAATAGAATAAAACAACTCTCATTTTGGAGGTAAACCCCAAATTTCCTAAATTGTGTTTAAAACCAAAACCTCTCCAACTTTTAATAAGAACATAAACAAACTCTCTTATAAAGTGGTGTTTGATGGGTCAAATGGGAGGAAAATCCCATTTTTACTTTAAAAGAGAGCCCCTACCCATAGATAGGGTCACATGGGTCCTTTTCGATGTAAGGAAAGCTCCCAAAATGAAAAGAGGTCACCAAAATTGCCACTTTTAGCCCAAATCCGAGATTGGGCTAAATGGCATAAGGGTTGAGGTTGTGGGGCCCACCCAAGTGACACTTAGGTGGTCCCATACCTTAAACAACAAACATTATTAACATTAAACATATTTAGCACAAGTAGGGACCTCTAGGTCCCTAAAATTGCTCATAAAAAGCTAAAATAAATTATAGATAATAAAATTAATAATAGGGATCACCCATGGTTCCCAATATGACATGAAACAACATATAAGGATTCACACAAATCAAACATGGCTAAGACTTTTCCTATTCGACCACTTGTGCAAAACCAAAGTACAACTCGAAACCCATGTTCTTATGTGCCCTATAATTTGCACACTCAATGCAAACATTAAACATACCTTCCCAATAAAATATCAAATAAAACAATCTCAATAAATAATACTTGGTTAAATCATGTTAACTATAAAAAAATAATGTCAATATGAAATTGCTAACTATAATCATATACATCCATACTAATCCAAAATATATTAACCATCGAAGTAACATATGACCATATCTAATTATCCATTACAATTAAAATGATAACCAAGTATATGGAGAAACCATAAGTAAATGTATCACATGTGAAATGAATTCAATATAACATAATATGTTGATATCCAAAATCATAACATGCAAGAGCTAAGAAATAATCACAATACTAGCTTGGCGTTATGCACCCAAATCACCACAAGTGTCATCAGATGAACTATAATAAAACATATAGTAATCATATGATTTTAAAGTCCATGTCCATCATCTATAGAAGTAATGAGCCAACAAAAGAACTAGTGTAGGAAGACATGGGCACTACATACCACTCTCTTGGAAGTCATTGGAAGAGATAAGGATATTAATCCCTCAATGGCATAGCATTCTCCCATGTAGTTAATGTCTCATGCGATATCTTTCCCACCGCACTCTATCCTAGTCCAAGTCTCTCCCCAGAAGGCCCAATCAATTGTGCTCCATGATGCGCATTGGCTCTAGTCTCCACTATAATTCATCCTCAACCTCTAAGGCTGACCAATCCAATACATGAGAAATATCAGGCACATATCTACGTAATACTGAAACATGAAACACATCGTGGGCCCGTGTAAGGTGTGGTGGCAAAGGTAAGCGGTAGAAAATTAGACATATGACCTCTGAGATCTCAAATGGCCCCACAAAATGATGCAAAATATTAGAACCCTTTTCATAGTGGATTGGGATTTTATGTGGACAATCCATCAGGAATAATTTGTCACCCACCGAAAAGTGACAATCAGATCCTCTTGGTGTGCACATATGCCTTCTGACATGCTCTATCTTTCTCAAGATGTTTCCTAATCAATATAACTTATTTCTCTATATTCCTAAAGGTAGGCTAGACCAACTACAAACCTAGCATCTAGCCTATCCCAATTCAAAGGTTCCTTACAAATATGCCCATATAAAGCCTTTATAGGGAATCATACTGATATACCTATGATTTTTGTTGTTGTATTGAAACTCCACCATGTGTAGATAATTCTCATGCTTCTTCTACTAGTCCATTACATACATCATCAACATGTCCTCAAGTACATGATTAACCCTCTCTATCTTCCCATCTTTCTCTTGGTGATATGTTGAACTAAAATTAATATGCACTCCCAAAGTGGCTTAAAATGAAGTCTAGAAAGATGAAGTGTAAATGGTGTCCCTGTCATTGATAATGGTCTTTAGAATCCCATGTAATCTGAAAATATCCTCCATAAACACTTTGGTTATGGAAAGTCTATTATAGGTGACTTTGGTTGGTGAAAAGTGTGCAAAATCATTCAAATTATCCACGGTGACCATAACGACATCATGATGATAAAAATACATATGGAGTCCGATAATGAAATCCATGGAGATGACGTCCCATTTCAACTTGGGAATGTTGTTAGGATATAAGAGTCTGCGCGCGATGAGAATGTTTTTCTTTACCCTCGACACTCAAGGCATGGAGCTAATTTTTTTTATCCCATTTAAGACCTGGCTAATAATATAACTCTCTCAAATTACCATGCATCTTCTTTACTCTTGGATGTTCTTCGGATGGGGCTCTATGAGCCTTTGTAAGAATGAAGGTACAAATATCACCTGTCTAGGAACTAAAATGTGCCTCTGTAATCAAAGTAGACCATCTACCTCTAAAACACACCTGAATATCTTCCCTCTAAGGAACCTTGTGACTCAAACATCTACCTAGCACCCTCATAAAACTTGTCCTCAAAAAGATGCTAAAGAATCCTGCTTCAAAGATCATTGTAGTTTCATGGAAGAAACCACATGTCCTTGTCTACTAAGGGCATCTGAAATGACATTCTCCTTTCCTTTGATATACTATACATCCATGTCATACTCACATAAGAACTCCATCCAATATCGTTAGCAAGCATTGAGGTTTTCCTATGAGAAGATAAGGTGAAGACTACGATGATCTGTCCACAAAATGAATGGACTACCTAAAAGAAAATGATGCCAAAACACTAGAGAATGAACAAATGCTACAAGCTCCAAGTCAATGATAAGATAGTTAAGCTCATAATATTTGAGCTTATGCGTGTAAAAATAATAACTCAATGCTCCTACATAATAACTTCTCTTAAACCCTCTAGTGAAGCATCGGTGCAAATCAGAAACTCCATTGTTAGATCCAAAACTTTTAAGATATGTGTCGTGGTTAGTATCTCCTAAGAAAACTGAAAATCCTATTCACACCTCTCTAACCATTCAAACTTCTTCCCTTTTTGCTAAAGATAAGTAATAGGATATGTAATCATAGAAAAATTCCTATAAAAACATGTGGTAATACCTTGCTAATCCCATCAAACTCCTAACCTTTATCACGATGTGGGTCTTGGCCAATCAAGAATGCCTCATATCTTAGACAGATCTCTTGAGATACCCTCTCCGAAATGATGTCACCCACGTGTTAAATCTCAAAGCCGAATGAAATTGTACTTCTCTAAGTTCCCAAAAAGCTTCTTGATCTCTCAAAACCTCTATTACCTATCTCAAATACTCCTTGTGTTCCTCCTCAAAATAAGAATATATCAATATATTATCAAGAAACACCAAAATGAAGTGGTCCAAGAAGTTCATGAAAAACAATTCATGAGGCTCATGAAGATAGTTGGGGCATTGGTCAAGCAAAAGGTACAACATTGAACCCACAATGCCCATATTGAGTGCAAAAAGTTGTCTTGTGAATATCTGCATCTGCAATGCACAACTGATGATATCCCGACTTGAGGTCAATCTTGGAGAACACTCTGGAACCCCTCATCTAATCAAATAAGTCATCAATCCTCGAAAGTGGATAAATAATCTTAATTGTGACCTTATTAAGTTTCCTCAAATAAACAAAAATCTTGAGAGAAACATCCTTAGTTTTCACAAAAATAATTACCGCTCCTCATTGGGACATAATAGGGTGAATAAGTTCCTTCTACAACAACTCCTTTAGGTGAATCCTGAGCTCATGTAGCTCTAGATTCATCATATGATAACATTCCCTAGAGACTCATTTTTACTTTAGTATTAGGTATATGGTGAAATCCACCTCTCTACGAGGTGGCAACCTAGGAATCTCACCTAGTAATACATCCACAAAATCCCTCAATACTGCATGTTATTCAAGAGGTGAATGTTATGAAGTACTCTCTTATTGATCAGTGATCATAATCACAAACAAATGACAACCATTTCGCATGCTCTACTTTATTTTCTTATCCGCGATCCTATGAAAAAGACAAGCCTTTTAATCCCGGAGATAACAATTGAGTTCCCAAGGTCATCCTGACACTCAATGATCTTCCCTCTACAATCTACTTTGGCTCGATGAGACTCAAGCCAATCCATTCCTAGAATAACCTCATAGGAACCTAAAGGTAACACTCGAAGGTCCAAGGTAGTGGAGAATACTCCCAAATCAAGTACACAACTCTCCATGTAGGTATGTACTCGAGTTTGGCCCCGCAGGCCAACTCAACCTGCCAACTATCGACTACCTAGCAAGAACTAGCCCACACTTTGGACTACTACGAGAAGGTGATATAAATTAAAATGATGTAATTGAATAAAAAATAATAAGACAAAAATACCTCTTGATAGTACATGTCATCTCGATAATCGTGGCATGATGCTCAACTTGGCGTTTATCTACTACTACATAGACATGATGGGCGCATCCTACATATGTCACTATCTACTTGGAAATGGAAGAACTTTTTCTATCAATGATAGTCAGTTTGTGAGGACACATACGCACATAGTGATCATTGGACCCACAAATGAAACAACCTACCTCACCTCTCAAAGATGTTGTTCCTCATATACTCTTATGCACTAAACATGTTGGCCCAACCCTAGTAGAATGCTAAGTGTGGGTTGGCTATAAATGTTAGGTACCCTACCTTTTATCTCTACCCCCACAAAATCCTCTTTGAAATCCTCCTCTCTACATGACCTATATCTGCGCTATTCCTCTGCTGCAAGTGAGCACGATCTTATTAATGTTGTTGTGTGTGGTGCGGAGGTCTCGAGACTTACTTATGGAGGCCTGAATCGTGCTCTAGGGGTTGGTGCTACACCTCATTTCCTATGATCCCGAAATGACTACATATTCTCTGTGTACTTATCCCTATTCCTATATTTTTGCTCTGGGCCATGTTCTTATTCTCCTCAACTAGGTATGCCTTCTCTATGGCCTTCTCAAATGTCAAAGGAGTTAACATCTTGACGGCCCCTACTATATCATAATTTAGTCCCCGAATGAACATGTTGAATTGTAATTTCTCATCTTGTAGATAATCCATATACTGCAACAAATCAAGAAATCGAGTTTCATACTTTGCAGGTCATTCTGAACATTTTCGGAGATTGTGTAACTCGTCGATCCTCTTATGAACAAAATGCTTAAACATGAAATTATCTCTATAGATCTCCTCAAATAGCTCCCAAGTCACCGATTCTCTATTCAATTGGAGATTTTACTCCTCATTCCTCCACCGTATGCCTTTTGCCTCACGAAGGAGGTCTATAGTGAACCTATGCTTGACATTGTTCTCATATGAGTGCAATCCAAAGCAACTATCAAGGCTAAGGATCCATGACTCGGCCCCCAATCTGTGCGAGGTTCCACTATAAGTGAGCAATTGTAGATGAAGGAGATCCCTAATCGCACTTCCTTTGTCCCAATCTAGACTTTGATGCCCAACCATCCTCTCTACTAGCGAATTTTGTCATCCCTCCTAAAATGGTCCCTTCGAGGCTATGAGAGCGGTTATGACGAAATGAGGTCACTCTCTCATGGTGAGTGGAAGGGATACATGATCTCTCTAATATTTAAGTGTTATGCTTTGATGTGTCTATGAGTGTATTCCCTCCTATGGCGAGTGTATCCTCCCCGGATGAACATCCTCCTCTATCGTCTCATGTTGAGTCCAAAGATGTTGTTGCACAACACCTATAAACTACTCAATCACAACTAATATTTATGGTCCAAACTTAGGGGCAAGCAGATTGGGCCTAGGCGACCTACTTCCCGGGTCCTTGAAGGATCCACATCTCATACCCTGTGTAGGGGCATCATCTCATACACAATGAAAAGGGTAGGTTATAAGGTTGTGTAAGGTAGTGAAAATGGTTTAACTTTGTTTTTTTATTGCTTTTACCATTTCTAATTGACTTATTGTTTTACCCAAAGTTCTTGGTTTGAACATGTACTCTCATACCAAATGTAATGCCCCATTTTAAGACACTAAAATACCAACATAAAAATCTAAAGGAATCTCCAAAAAAATTTGTGTGTGCAAATTATTATAGCCTATCCACCTAATGATGACAAATTACATCCACCTTAGTCTTGCTGATTTTTTTATTTAGTAAATTTATTAATGTCCATGTAATATCTTATCATCCCCAAATTTAAACCCAACCATTAAATGGATAATACTAATTTATTCCTTCAATGTTAACAAGATCACTCTATTTAAATATCCGTAAAAATTTAAGTGCACCAATTTTAAAATTATAACCCTATGTTATTTTTCACATAACTTAAATAAAGCACTCTACTTTAAGACATCCCTAAGCTCATCCACTTAAAATTATCGACCCTGAGTAATAAACTTACACCATGTAATACTCACCCATACCCATTTATTTATTTCACCCCATCCCACTTAAATCTCATAACTAAAAGAAAGGTGTAGGGATCATTCTTGGCCCTTGGATCAATTAAATCCAAGCCATTGATCCTAGGGATCTTAGAGATGCCCTAATCCTCCACTAAAGGCTTTCCTTTATTTCCTTTTCATTTTTTTGTTTTCTTTTGTTATTTTATTTTTGTTTGTGCATGTAGGGTGTTAAAGGAGGATGAAGAAGAAGAATGGAGTGGGAATTCATGGAGGATTGTAGAACTTTATTCTATTTCCAAGATTAATCTATTTTCTTTTATTTATGTTTCGGATTATTTTACCCTACATGGGTTTCTTTTTATTTTTCTTATTTCTTTACAATTTCCATTTCCAATTAGAAGAGTTTTCATCTTTCTTAGAAAAATAAAATAAAATAAATAAATATATATATTAACGGTTCAAGTTTTTTTTTAAAAACACAAGGTTTAATATACATAAGGAGGCCTATGGAAGAGGGTCGCACCCTTTTGCTATTTGGGTGAGTTAAGTGGTGTGGCTGTGACCACACCACATTGTTTGTAAATATTGGTAGAGGGGGTAGGTTTAGATGCAGCCACAAACTCACGCATTTCCCTTTTTTGGTTTATATTATATTTTTAGAACCTTCGTTGCTTAGCCTCATTTAGGCATATATATATATATATATATATATATATACATGTAGTTTTATATGGCATTCAAAGTGATATATGGCATCAAAGTCATATTTAGGATTTATTCATTGTGCTAACAAAAATATCATATTTTAATTATTTGTGTGTGTGTGTGTACATGATTTTCACATATTCAAAACGGTCAATGAAATGGTTTCCAAATAAATGAGATAGTACATTAGTTTTATTCTTTTACGTAATCGCATTAACATATTAATTTCATTTACACAAAACACATGATTTATAAATCCTCAATAAATGGAAGTGTCCAACTTAAATTATTTTACTATATTGCATGTAAGAGAAAGAATGGAATATAATGTATAAAACAATAACATTTTCAAACTAATCTTACTTTATAAATTTTTTAGATTTTGATATAAAAGCATAATATCCTCGAAATAAAATAAATTCCTTTCTTCTATTTGATAAAACCCACAATATGAATTATATGATTTGACAAAAAGGGAATATTATAAACAATGTTATTATTTAATTTTTTTATTGATTTTGAAACAAAATGCTAACTCAATAACTGAGAATAAAGAACGCATCATACTTTGACAATCAACTTGCCATTTACATTTCTCTCGTGGTAAAAATGATGGAACATTCTTAAAAATACTATAATAAAGTGGAGGCAATTTACATAAGTTTCTCAAGAAATACTACGGAAAGACAACTCCCAAAACCACTAGTTCATAACTTATAACCATACTTTCCAAAGCGGTAAGAGTTTATCATAAGCTTTCCAAACTAAAGTTTACAACATTCCTAAAATTAGGAATGGGAAAATAGTTCTAATATGGTAGCATAAAGGTTTTATTACAACAAAACTCTTGGTAAATACAATATATTTGGACTTTGCAATAACCATTTTGAAGAACATATGTGTACTCTCAACTTTCATGAAACAAATTTCTCAAACATATTCAATAGAAACAATAAGATATTTTTACAACATGGGAATCAAGCTTTCAGTAGCCCTCTACTTACTTCTCAAGGAGAGGATCAACGGCTTAACCTTTTTACTACAACCATACAAAATCCTTACTAAGTAAGGATAAAGCTTTACAAAAGTTACAACATTTTAAGAAGAAACAGAAAAATTCATCCATAAGATGGGATACTACTAAAAAATAGTTTACACCATCTTCAAAACAACCCAATAAAATCCAAGTGGAAAAGCCTTCACAAATTAGGGAAACAACATGTCCAATAATCCACCTTGTCTTCATCAATATTCAAGCTAAAAATATGCATGGTATTTATGCCAACGTTATCTTCATAGAATAAGGATAAATGGCCCGGTTACCTCCCTACCTATTGTCATCATTGCATGCCATATCCAATACATGAAGGACATACGAAGCCTCCCATCAAGCGCATGGGAGAGAGAGCATACATGCCTCAGTTTTCACAAGTGAATAGGGAAGGGAACTAAACATACAAGAAAAAAATTCACATACAAAAATAAAATTAAAAAAATAATGTACATGAGGGAGAAGCTCCATGCTTTCCCCAAAAATGGGGAAGAGTTAAAAAATCACATATGAATCCAAGTGGTGAATCCAACCATAGGATCACAATGTAAAACTCCAAGCACCCTCCTTATCTCTCCAAATCACAATTTCCCTCCTTATCTCTCCAACCCATGCACCAAGCCTCCTCCTTGGAAGGATTTTCAAACCATGATGATTTCCTTGCCAAGGATGGGGAAAGAAGTTCAAACCATATGAAAATATTTCCCCACATCAAACCATATGAGGGGAGGAATAAAGAATACCATCATGGCTTTCCCATCAAGCCATGTGGTGATAAGGGTATTCCTCCCTCTTCCCCAACACTCCAAAATCCATCACAAAACATGATGGATGGAGGAAAATACAATAACAAAAAATCCACAACACATCCATAAACTTATCTTAAAATAACAACACAAAAGACATCAATTTCATTTCATAACACGTGATATTTCCATAAGAAAAAACATAGTAGAGGATCAAGGAGGCCTATCTCAATTAACCTCTCCAAAATCTCTATCCAAATCCATAATCCAAAGCTCCAAGGTCCACAAGCACACCATAAATCTCCAACACCCAAAATACATGAATGACCAAAGAGTCCCAACCCCTCTCCATGAGGGAATATTAAAAGAAATTAATTAACAATTCTCCCAAATTAGAGGGTGACATGTATCATCCTTCGCATATCCCCACACAAAGATTCCAAAAAAAAAAAGAATAAAACAACTCTCATTTTGGAGGTAAACTTGAAATTTCCCAAAATTTGAGTAAAACCATAACCTCTCCAACTTTTAATAAGAAAAACAACTAACTCTCTTACAAGAAAGTGTTGTTTGAGGGGTCAAATGCGAGGAAAATTTCTATTTGGCCTTTAATAGAGACCCCCCTACCCATAGGTAGGGTCCAAGGGGTCCTTTTCCATGAAAGGGAGGCTCCTAAATGAAACAAGGTCACTCAAATTGCCACTTTTAGCCAAAATCGACACTACTAGAAAGAGGTCTACATTTATAATCAATTTGTGGATAAATTGTAGATTACAAACATTAAATGGATGACTTCTATTATATGCAAAGTAGATTTTTCACAATTTCATCAAGTTAAATTTAATTTGTGGAATATTCATAATCCTATAAATTTGTGTGGAAAATCGCAATTTCTCTATATATTTTGAAAAAATGAATCTAAAACTATAATTAAGAATAGTCTAAATAAAATGTAGATAACTTAAATTATTGACAATCTACATTTGAAAAATTAATTAAGCTCTTACTATGGAGTATCTACATTAGTAAAATAAATAGTGATACTATTGAGCAATGCAAAAATAAACAAATCATAAATAATCTACACTACCCCAAATTTTAATATTATTTCTAGGTAATCTACATAGTTTTACGTAAACAAAATTGTGAATAATTTACACAGCTACAAATAAACAATTTGACTAGTTAATTCTTGTCAAAAAAATAATAGCATATAAGCTCCGTAACACATAAAATGTGAAAAATTCACATTAATAGTATATCTCACTTACATGATTACAGATAATATAATTATAAAAATATAAATCAATATAATTTCATTGTAATTCTATATTATACTATCATTTTTGGGAAACGACATTACCTTAATAATTTTTGTGGAAAACTATGGGCTAATGAAATTAAATTTTTATCCTTCACTAGGATCGAGCAAGGATATTTGTAGGTCGTTGATAAAAGAAAAGGATCCAAATGCAGGGTTACATTTTCTCCTTGATAAGAAAACCTAAAATTATTCCTCCCTCCCAGACGTGGTATAAGGTTTTATGAATCGAATCTATAGAGGTATGGAAGAGTTTAATTAATCTATGTTTCTAATTAGATTAATGGAGGTGGATGAAATCAAATCTGATTTTTATTATTGGAATGGAGCCGGAGGTGGATAAAATAAGTTCTGATTTTTATTATTAGAAAGATGCAAATGGTGAGGAGGATTGACATTTGAAGATCCTAATCTTTAAGGATTTTTCTTTCATGTGGAACCCAATCTCTATGGCACTCAACCTATATGGAAAAGAAAGTGACTTTCACGGATCATGGTTGGAGGATAATCTTTTGAATTCTTCAAACATCTTAAGCCATTAAATGTTTCTAGTGCTTTTGTGGATGTTTATACCCTATTCTAAATCCCTTATTTTGTCACAGTCGAAGAGGTTGTTATATAACTACATCTTTTGTAAAAGAAATGTTTTGATTGTAAGTTAAAATGTTATTCACGTATTTTTAAAAATATTTTAATTTTACTTTTTCAGCAACTTTTAAATAACACAATTTCTTGAAAATGCATGTGTGCGGCAGTATAAGAATTTAAAGGATATTTTTCTTTTGTAACAAATTATTTACCACACTAATTTAATTATGTTTCACAATTTCGTCCCACAAATGGAATATGAATTAAAACCTTATTACTTGTTTTAGCTTTATTTCTGGTGAAATATGGTACCAAGTAGGGATTAAGCCTTAGGCATAATATGCAACTACCTCGGGAGCCAAGAGACAGGGGCTCCTAAATCTTAAAAAAACATTATTTTTGCTATTATTATAACTTAACATTACAACTTTTACTTGAATTCAATAATAATTGATGTTTTTATTGATATTATTATAAAGTAAAACAATTTTCACACATACACATAAAAAAGTACTATAATTTTTCACAACCAAAACTAAAATGCATAATTTTAAGCTCATATGATTGTTTTTGTAAATTTACCCATCCTCTAATTTGTACTTCTAAATAATTCAAGTGTGTACATTTTTTTTTAAAGATTCATGCAATTTTATAATGTGAAGCATAATTAAAGAAAATCATTATTTAATTCTCTATTCCTAATGTTTTACAGAAATGTTTTTTATGGACGAATTAGTAGGCTTGGTACATATATCACTCTTCACAACACCATAGGAGATACATAAGAATTTTTATTGATTTGGAAAAAAGTGGTTTTTTGTTTAATTTTGAGTCCTGTCACCTATTTGATATCGGTAAATAAGTTGAATAACTAACATTCTATAAAATAATTATTTGTTGCATTATGAGCATCTCGAAGGATTAAATCTCTCAATAAAGGAATATTTACCTATCCTTATGTGAAAATTTTATAGGATATCTTTATTTATTTTGCATACAAAATTCCCCAAATTAGTGATTTATGATGATTTGTATACAAATTTTATAATATGATAATATACGTAACTTTTATTTGTTAATTTGATGGAAAAAAATAGATTAAATAATCAAGGGTGTCCACTTCACTTATTGCCTAGGGCACTCCTAACCTTTAATTTTGCTATGTCTAGTAACATATGATCGAATGAATCCCCTACAACCTCACAAATTTGAGTGGTCAAATACTCCATAAATCTTGGTTGATCTAGGAAATTAAGCCAACTTCAGGGTAAGTGCAGCAAGTTGGGGGCCAAAACGTTCACATGAAAACCCTAAATTCATGTACTATGATCGCGGGATATTTTATATAGGTTTGGAAATTTGAGAACCTAAATCCGTAATCACGAGTTTATAAAGCACAATCGCGGTCCTATGAGACAAAAATAACATACCCGAGACCCCTTATTTTCCCCCATTTTCCCTGCAAACCCCAATTTATCCTCCACTTTGTTGGTACTCATGCTTTGAATGCCCCAAAATTTTTCTTGAATTCCGGATCACGAAATATTCAACGATATTGTCAAAACGAAGAGGTAAGCCCTTGATTTTGATCAAATTTCTTGCATTTTAGGTTTTTTTTGTGATTTTCATGGGTTTTTCAATTTTTTGTTTATGTATACAATTTCTTTGTTTTGTTAGTTGTTCAATGAAGCTCGTAATCCTATAAACCATCCAAATATTCCTCAAAACCCTCCTCCAAACGTAGATCCGTCTCATGTGGCTCCTTTTGTCCCCACAAAACCAATAGGAACACAAGTTGATATCATTGGAAGAATCTGACAAAATAAAATTGCCATTGAGAACATTATAGAGAAAATAAGACAAAATCATGTCACAAATCTATCCCGCGTGACTTCAACCAACACATTTCAAACATTGATTGGTGAAGTTGACTCCACAATCAACAAAATAGATGGAGGGAATAACTTTAGAGTTGATTTTATATGGTGATATACGAGTAAATTATCCCATATAACTGTAAAAGATAAAAAAGAATTACAAAAGACCGCATTTTTGCATTATTTACTAACCTGAGAACCAATGCCTCCCCACCCCTCGCGAATACTTGTAAACGGTTCCTAATCAATTGGTGCCACGATGACCAAATCAAGAACAATTGTTGGGACTGATGGTGAATGGTTTTTATTATACACAATGCAACAAAAATGAGGTTCCTCTCTATTTTTTGAAGAAATTGTATTGCGAGTTCATTGTTAATGATATCCCAAATTATTTTTAATTTTTTAATTTTTATGGGAGAGGAGGTGGCTCTGCACATAGTAAACTAGGTACATGCATTAGTCAACCGAGGATCCCCCATGCCCCAAAACCCCCACTTTGCCTTCGGTTATCCCTCCTATAGTGAAGGAGTTTGTGGAGATCACTGACATTCCAACCCAACATAGTGGCCATATTGCTTCGGTGATGTTGGTGGAGATGTCGATTCTAACACACGACACCACTACGGATCATGTGGTCTTGTAACCACTTTGCGGATCATGTGGTGTCATATGCATTGTAAATGAGACATCATTTCCTAGATCACATGATTTATCTTCTCTAGATGAGATGATGGCTGATGTTTTTGGAACTTGTGTAAATGATCTTGGTCTTTCACAGGTAAATGTCAAATAAATATAATATATATACATATACAATAGTTTATTTCATTTCATATTTTAATATATATATTTTATTACATCATGTACATACATGTAAAAACTAATATTTTTTGTTTTAAATAGCAAGAACAGTGAGGACACATCGACATCGCCATGCTAGCTATTGTAGTTGGGTGTGTTACGGATGTAAGTTTCAAGTTACTTCATTTCAAATTTCATTTGATTGCACTTTTATTATTAAATACACATTTTTAATGTTCGTATATAGTGTTTCACATGTACATGTTGTATGCACGAGTTACCTAGCTATGTAAGTAGAATTGAAACTAGCATCTAGTAGCTTGAATACAATGTTAAATTACACCTATGAATCATCTTGCGAAGAGCTTAAATAAAGATAACTTATCAACATTTCTACATTAAAAATGAAATAAATATTTAAGCTAATATTCTAAAAAAATTAACTTCTATCTCTTATTGAATGCTAAATGAGATGAGATTGAACCTATATAGATCTATAAAAATCAAAGAGTTTATTAGGTGCTTGAAATCCCAAGGTTTCTAAGAATGGAGTATTGTCAAATCATGGCTAAAAGACCACTTGACATATGTCCATATGACTTCATAAACTTGGGTGGATGAATGCAATAAATGGAGAAGGCTATGTCTTCTAATGGAAGAATGCTCAAAGATGATAAAATGACTATAGTGAATGATCTATGCTCATTTAGGCGTGTAGGTGTAAATAGAAAGGTAGGAGGAGGGATCCTTATATAGACCAATGGATAGAAGAATCTCTACACCGCCCTTCATGTGGGATAAATGGAGAGGTTGGGTTAGTTGTGGATAATGGAGATTTAGAAAGGATTGAGTTAACCTTAAAAGACTTTATTTTGTCCTTTAGTGACTCATGGGGTTTGAGGGAATTTATTAATTAACCAAAGTGATTAATTAATAGGTGTGTAAACTTATATAATCTTTTTAGAGGAATAGTTAGTATGATTTATGTTATGAGAGGATTTTAATCAAATAAATGACAATTTATTGATTAAATAGAAGAGATAATTAATTAATTAAGAATAATTAATTAATCTAGATAGAAAGGGGTATTAATTAATTAGAAATAATTAATTAATGTAGATAGAAAGGAGAGATTAATTAATTAGAAATAATTAATTAATCTAGATAGAAAGGGGAGCTGATTAATGGAATGTTGTTAATTGGTATCATTGTTGGATAGAAGAGTTAATTAACTAATGTAATGTAATTAATTAACAATGATAGCAGAGAAAATGTGTGATATTGACAATATGTCATCAATTTGTGGGAAAGGGTATAATTAGTGTAATTTAAGTATTTAAATTACTTGAGATAAATTATAGGTGTCTACATTTTCCCCTCTTTGAGGTGGTGTAAGTGACACCACTTCAAAGATAGTAGATAGATAAAATTTTGAAGGCGTAGAAGAAAAATTAGTAGAAGTGAGAGATTCCCCCTTGAGTGTCGATGGGGTGATGAAATAAGGTGATCAACGATCGAAAAAGGTGAGAGAAATGGATAGAAGAATGGGTAGGGGAAGGATGCCCCAGGTGAATCAAAAGAATAGTGTTGATAGGAGGGTGATGTAGAATAAATATGGATAAGCAGAGAGAAGAACTATCTTTCATCCCTTGCATTGGCAACAACCTTAGTGTCATCATATTGCCAAAGATCTATGTCATCGGTCCTTATTAAAAATATAAGCATATGACAAAATTAGAATGACATGAAAATCCATACTATGAACAATTGTCCATTACTGAAAACACCATTGAATGCAACATATGTAAAGCATTGAAAGATGAGAAGGAAACAAGCTCATTTAACAGGGAAAACAAGTACAAACACACATATTCCAACCAACAATGGTCAAGACAATTGTACAAATGTTTTGTTATCAAGCTGAAGATCCCCAAATGTTCATGATTAACAAAAGGGTTAAAAATGGTTCCCCTAGCAAGGATACATGCAAGGGGAGATGATAAAGGACACCCGAGGTCCAATGATAAAGCATTCGTGTCCAACAAAACAATATCAAGCAACTAGATGTAACCCGAGAATCGATGAAGCAAGCAGGCTAGCTTTGTAAATGGTTGTAAGTCAAATGATCCACAAGTTGTTTAATTCATGAACATGTGAAAATTCCAACAAGATATGGAATGAATACCATGTGTAAGACACGAGTTTCAGCTGCTATGAGTTGGTTTACCTATTTTTGCAAATTTTACAATTTTTAGGATTTTTGTTAAAATTTTGAAATTTTTGGATTTTGAATTGATTTTTTAAATTTTTAAGATTTTTTAGACTTTTGACAGTTTGGATAGAGAAGAAGTTAGAATAATCAACAAGAATCTCCTAGGAGAAAAAGAAATGCCCCAGGAGAAGAAAGAAGCAACATGCAACAAATAATGCCCTAGCACAATGGAAAGATTAACAAAATAATTATTTAATAAAAATAATTATTCGATGGAGTGTGTAGAAGAAGGGATATCGCCTAGGAGAAATAAAATTTTCCTAGTGAGAAGAAATGAGTACCAAGTGGAAAATAATGCCCCAACATGACAAAAAATTAAATAAAATAATTATTTAAATAAAATAATTATTCACGACAAGTAGAAGAAAAGTTAGAGTGTGATGTTATATGGTTTGATTTCACACTTTTGTATGTATCATGATGATAGTTGAGATGTTTTTACCACGTGTTTATTTTTACATGATAAATCCATAGATGATATCGATAGTATTATACATGTGATGCTCTAGATTAGTGGACGAGATGACACAATGATATTGGTGCAAGGAAGATAGATTTTGATATTTGTGATCCCTCTTGCCCCCATTTGATGATACGATATGCGATTATTAGCTTAGCATTCATGTATGATGTATACTTAGTTTTTTATTTATATATGATGTAGAGATGATGTTAGATGTGATGATATTTATGGAGATATGATGATGTGATAACAAAACTATGTACATGTGACAAATAGACACAAGCAAATGTTAACAAACTTAACCAAATATACAGTGCTAACCAACATGAATTAACATAACCATGTACAATTATTTACAAGCATGCAAAAACACACTTCATATGTACAAGTAAGAATGAATCTAATCTAAGTGAGGAAAGACGGATCTTATCAAAGTATGTGTAAGAAACAAACAATACAAATGTACAAACAAGCAGCAACTATACAAGCAAACAATGTACACAAACAAAGCAAAAAAAAAGATGAAGTAAGTAAACTAAAGTTATGTTTTTCTAAGATTGTTTTATGAAACGTTTTCTATTGTTTTTCTATTTTGTGTTTTTCTATTATTTTGGATTTTGATCATATTTGAAATCTTTTGCCATTTTTTAACATATTTGAATGTTTTTGTGATTTTCGAATATATTTGAATGTTTTTGTGATTTTCAAACAAATTTTTATTTTTTGCAATTTTCTACGAGTTTTCCGAAGCTATGCATAGGTAACCAAGAGACTTTGATGCCCCTACCGCTATATGGAGAATATATTAGGAAGGCACCACATGTTTGCAAATAGGAAGGTGAATCCGTATAAGTGCTCCTAGCAATAGATGGGGAACATAAAAATAACATCTCTTCACCGATTTATAAGAGGAGAAAAATCCGGATCGAGGCACGATAGGATTGGTTTGTAGGGAATTTCCGATACAAGTGCGGATTTAGTATTAGGCTAAGTAAAAGTATACTTTAGATACAAGATGTTTGTCAACAATAAATCCTCCCAAGGTGCTAGAAACCGGTTTTCACCAAGGGACCTATCCAAAGTGCAAAAATTCATGGTTTTCACATATGGATGACATGCTTTCTCTTTTTATTTTACTCTTATTTTAATTTTTTTTCATTTTGATCATTTTTACTCTTTTTTGTCTTACTTTTTTAATTTTTGTGTCATGTTTAAGCATAGAACCGCTTAATGTGCATGGAATTCATAGGTTTGTGAACTAATCACTATTGGGATGGAAAAGTTTGTATGCTCCCGTGACATGTTTGGCCACAATGACATAAGGTCCTAACCAATGCGTTCAAACTTTCCTTTCTTCTCTATTTCTTCCCTTGTGTTGAACTTATTCTCCTTCATGACAAAATCTATGACCTCAAACTGACGAGGTATGATCATTTTGTTACAATTTCTTGAGATTCTGTTTTGATACACTTTGAGATGGTTAAGGGCGTAGATGCAATTTTCATCCAGGACTTCTAATTTTACAAGCCTGGCCACTTTGTAATACTCATCCTTGTCTAGATAATACCTAAGAGATATTCTCAAGGAAGGAAGCTCAATTTCCAATGGAATGATGGATTCAGTTCCAAATACTAGGGAATAGGGTGTCGCACTAGTAGGAGTGTGAATGGAGGTCCTATAATCCCGAGAAGGCTAGGTGAATTTTTAAATTCCAATTACGACCTGTCTTACTCACCATCTTTTCCATGATTCGAACTAATGTTTTTTTAGTGGCTTTAGCCTGCCCATTACCTTATGGATAATATGGCATAGATCACTTCAATTTTATTTGAAATCGATGGCAAGGGTCCTTCATTGTATTTTTATTGAATGATTTGCCATTGTTAGTAACTATGGCCACAAGAATGCCATCTTTGGTAGATAAGATGATTCATTAAAAAAATTTAAATCGAAGCTTAGAAAACATAAATCAAGGAACAGCCTACACCCACTTAGTGAAATATTCCATAGTGATGATGTGAGTATGACCATCAAATGAGCTAGGGTGATCTTTCTTATTGAATCTAGTCCCCATTTGGAAAATGACCATGGGGTTGTGATTGGTTGCAACGGTTGTGATGGCGCATGGATGAAATTTCCATACTTTTGGCATAATATGCATTTCCTTACAGAGTTGCAGCAATCTATTTCCATACTAGGCCAATAGTATCCTACTATCAACAAATTCCTAGCTAGAACCATTTTATTTGTATGAGCATCACACACCCCTTCATGTACCTCTTTGATTTATTGGACTGACTCTACTCCATCTAGAAAATGCAACATATTCCCATCATAGCCATGATGATAGAGTGTATCTCTTAAGAGGGTGCAACAACCTATCTAACGGATAAGGATTTGTTTTGAACAGGAGATGTTAGGAGGTAAGGTGTTGTGTTTAAGATAGGCGTAGATGTGCACATACCATGGGGAATAGGGACAAACAACTTCACAAGCCAAACATTATTAATGCATGTCATACGCGATCTAGTGCAGATTCTCAACAAATAATGGAATATCATTTCTCTCTAGTGGAATTCGTTGCATAAAACGTGCCCGGTTTCCATAGCATCTATGAATCTATTTTGTGCTCTTGGAATCTATTAGAATGTAATACTCACAAACTACTCTTCCAAATTTTCCACCAATTTCTTGTAGGGGAAGAGTTTCCCATCCTTGACTTTATATTCATCGTTAACTTTTTTGATGATCGATTGTGAATCACCAATGATATTAACATGATGGATATCCCATTTGATTGTTAGCTTCATCCCGTCCAGAGATGAGTGCATCATATTTTGCAATATTATTTGTAAAAGGAAAACCAAGGTGAAAAGCTTGAGGTATAAGGTCACCTAAAGGAGTAATTAATACCACACCTACCCTTGAACCGTGAAAAGTAAAATATCCATCAAATTTCACTTGCCACATGACATATTCCTCAATATACATTAATGAAGCATTGGGAAAATCCAGGACTCACGGATTTGTTCCTTGTAATGGTGCTTCGCTGAGCCGGTCGAAAGTACTTGTCCTTTTACCGACTTGTGATGTACATACTCAATGTCAAATTCACTTAGTAGAATGATACAAATAGCCATTCTACCAGTAAGGGTGGGTTTTGACAATAGGTACTTAAGCAGGTCAACTTTTGATATAAGCTTTGTTTTAGTATTTAACAGGTAATGGAAAAGGTTTTGGAAGGTAAAAACTACATCGAAACAATATTTTTCAATCTAAGGGTAATTGAGCTCATAAGAAATGAGAGTATGACTAAGATAGTACACAAATTTTTCTTTGTTTCTAAGGCTATATAGGGCGAGCAACGCACCAATAGCTAATTGAGCAGTAGAAATATACATCATGAGTGGCTCATCGGGAGTTGGAGGCATGAGGACAGGTGGATTCGCTAACTACTACTCAAGCAAGGCGAAGGCTGTTGTTTTTCTCGGTCCCCAAATATAGGCAATATCCTTTTTAAGTAGATGGGTAAATGAATGACAGATGTCATCAAGTTGGGAAGTGAAGTTGTGGATGGCTTGTATCTTTTCATGCAAGTTGTGCAGTTGATCACATGAAGTAAAATCACAATAAAATGTCCCACGTTTTGGTATGTTTTGTACCTTTATAAACATAAACCGTACATGTCATGAAATTCCAAAAACTAATGAAATGTTGTGTTTAGAGTGTAGAATACATGTATATTTAAAAAATAAAATTGGCAAAAAATATGGTCTTTTTCTTAATTTTATTCATATGTTGTTTCTTATGCTATAAAAGAGGAATGACTTGTCCCCAGAGTTTTTTCGAACGACAATTTTTTTTTCACTATGAAATTTTAGATATATGTTCAAGATTTGAATTTTGAGGTCCTGTCAATTTTTTGTATTTTTTGACTTATATATATTTTTAATTAATTATTTAGTAAAACTATTTTAAAATAAATGGCATACATATGTCTATGCCAATAAATTTTAATATTTATATCGAAATTGAATTTTTTTTTCACACGTAAGAAGATGAATACAACAATTGTAAGTTTTTTTTTTTTTTTTTTTTAATACATTTTGTTATTTTTCAAATTGGGTTGATTGTGTATGATTGATTGTCCTAAAATACCATATGTTAGGAAAAAATAAAAATAAATAGTAAAACAGATTTTTAAAAATGAAAATTATATTTTTAGAAATCTAATAAAATTATGTATTTTATGTTAAAATTTTGTAATTTTACTAATTTTTTAACCCTAATTACGTGGCACCTATGTGGCACATTTTGACATAAAATCATCCTCCAAATGGATTTCTCACCAAAATGTGCCGCATAGGTGCCACATAGGGGGTTGCATGAAGGGGGTTCACGCGAAGGGGTTCACATGAAGGGGGCTTTGAATGAACCCCCATTTTCCCGAACCCCACTAAACCATAAATCTTCCTCCCAAAACTATATAAATATCTTTATATATCTCGTGTCACCAAAATTACTTGAACCCAAAAGCGTTTGACGAAGGGGTGTTCACGTGAACCCCCTTTCACGTGAACCAATTTTTTGGCCTAGGTGGAAGTTCGAACAAAGGGGTTCACGCAAAATAGGTGTTCACTCGAACACCTCTAATTTATCATCCCACTGAACCACTTACTTACATTTTTGGGACACGAAGTGGGACATAGAATTGTGCTTTGTCATATAAAACTTTAGTTGGGTTTACCTCAATCCCTCTTCATGATATAATGAATCCAAGCAAATTTCCTACATTACGACAAACACACGTTTATTTAGATTCAATCTAACTTTGTATTCCCATAGGCATTCAAAGATATGCCATAAAATCTCAAGGTGATATGCTCTTGGCTTGGATTTCCCAAGGATATCATCCACATATTCTTCCATGATGTCATGAATCATATCATGGAAAATCATGTTCATTTCCCTTTGATAGGTCGCACCTACATTTTTAAGGCCAAAGGGCATTACCTGATAATAAAAAGTCCCTCAGGGGGTGTTGTGAAGGATATCTTCTATTGATCCTCATATGTGATTTTTACTTGATTATAACCTTAAAATCCATCCATAAGAGATAACATTTCATATCTTGCAGTTGAATCAACAATCATATCAATATTGAGCAATGGTAAATCATCTTTTGGACATGCCTTATTAATGTCTCTAAAATCCATTCAGATTTTGATCCCGAGAGGTTTCTTTTGTATGGGGACTATGTTTGAAATGCATTCTAAGTAATCAATAGGTCGAATGAATCCTCCTGTGAGCAATCTTTCAAGCTCTTCTTTAACTAGAAGAGCCACTGTGGATGCATTTTTGACCTTTTTTGATGGGCTTGGTGTCTGTGTTCACTATTAGGTTATGCACTACAAAAGTTGGATCCAAGCCGCACATATCCTTATAGGACCATGTGAATACATCTACAAATTCCTGCATAAGAATGGTGAATGTTTTTATTCCTGTGCCAAGAGTGAAGCTCCTAGTTTGACTATCTTTGGATCGTCTTTTGTTCCAATATTCACATCAATGGTTTCTTTCACTAGAATTTTTGAAAAATCCTCCATACGCGTAGGATCGGGAGGAAGGTTGAGATCTTCTTCCAAGGGTGTCTCTAAGATATTTTCACCCTTCATGTGCTCACTTTTCTTATCCATTGAGTTATTTAGTAATTTTTCACTCAACGCCTCAAAGAGGTTTTCACTATGTGACTTGGAATTTTTTTTTACTGAGGCTTTTCGTTGGAACTTTTTCCCTTTCTTTTTCTCATGTTTTTCTAACCAAAAAGCCTAGATTCCTCACTGAAGTACATGCATATATCTAATTCAATGCGAAACCCTTCGTATGGTCTCCAATCGGAATTGTATCTTGAATGAATATGAATTCTACAATGGCTTCATCATTTTCAAATAGATTCGAGTGGTACATGATGTTGTTGATCCCATTCGACAAGGCAAGGGTAAACATGGTCAAATTTAGGTTCAATAGGAGTTATGGTAAGGAAATCAGTATCCATGGATAGGTTTGTGGAGGAAAGATACTCATATTGGCTACAATGGGAATCTGTGTCGTTGTCTAAATAATCAAAGCTATCCTCATGCTAAAAATAGGTGGAATCTTTATCATTGGGTTACGATCCATAGGGTTGAATGTTGATACCATATCTTTCAATCCTTAAATGTGGGAGAGGAACTAGTTCTCTCAGTCCTTGCTCATTTTTTTCACATCCTATACCCTTGTAGCCCATTGAATACATCATTTGGCTAAACTTCTCATACTTAGGATTTGCTAACAAGTCTGGTTGAGTATCTTAAGAGACTCAAGTCATAGGTGGGTCCAAAAATTTAACTTCATTAAGCAACACCCCGAGTAAAAATGACCCAATAGCTCAGTCATCTTTAGGCCATCTGAAATGATAGTTGGGTTGGCCTCTAGTTTTAGGTGACAATGATAGGTTTGAAACCAAAAGAGCTTGTTGCACAATATATTCTCGAAAGCCATATTCAAGAACCTTCATCTCCTACGAATCAAAAGGATAAGTTTATGTAGAAGCCTCATGAGTGCAAGAACTTAGGGAATCTAAATCTACCCGTGACTACATGGATTTAGATTGAAGAATAAAAACTATATGAGCGAGAGGGACAAGTATAGACACCCTTACATGTAAAAATATTGAGAGATCTGCAGTGAGAGAAGGGCTCTGGATCTCCTTGTATTGTGACAGTGTGTCCCTCGTGTTTCATTTGATGCATTCATGGAACGTTGATGAGCGGCTGCATGGAATGAATCCATGGTCGGCCATGAAGCATATTATAAAGAAGTTCCAAGTCCAAGACATGAAAATTTGTCGATGACAAGTGGGTCCTACTTCCATTTGTAATGTGATTGTGTCACCGATTCCCTTTCCGCATTGTCGTAAGCGATTATGGTAATCTTTGTGGGACTCTAGATCTTCTTCTGTTTGTCCCGAGTTCTTAATTATTTTCAACGTGCATATATTCAGCTCTGATCCATTGTTCACAACCACCCATTTTATCTTTCGGTGGGTAATGAATACCTCAATATATAGGGGAGATTATGTATTGGATCTTTAATAGGAATCTCCCTATGATTAAAGGATATGTACTCGGTTGGTGCAATGTTGGCCGCCACATCTTGAAGATGCGAAGGGTCTACTTCTAGTGGCACTCCTAACCTCTCAAGAGTTTTTTTATAATATGTCCTTATGTACATTCGATATTTAGATAACAAACCAAGATTGAAATCTTGGAAAATGTCTTCTCAAGTTATTATGTATTAGTCCAAGTGAAGTGTTATTGATGTGTGTAACAAGAAGGTCCTAATTTGAATTCGCTTGTTTAAAAAGGACATAAACATTGTATTTTAGTTATTACAAGATATGCAAAATATATTCTTAACACTCTATTGTGTAATTACATGCTTTAAAAATCAATCAATCAATCATTAGAGTATTTACATGGTAATGTGTTTACCTTTTGTTATCTCATTGATGTGAGAATAGTAGTGAGAAATCATACCCTAGGACATCGGGGAGTGAAATTCCACCATCAAAATGTCTAATTGTAGGCGTATATGCCTTTGGGTGGTATTGAGGCTGCGGGAGGCCCTACTATGAGTCGACCACCCAATCCGGAGCCAAGAACCCCTTCCCTATTCATCTTGATTCATGTTTTAGCGGAAAATTCTGACGATCACAACTTGGCATTCATCATCCAAACTAAGAATCCTTTATTCAGAAACTTGAGTAAAGGAGGCCTATAATTACACCCAATAATTCAGGTTCATGGAATTCGTTAAGCCTTCGTGGCATAATTGTTTGCAAACTACCTTTTCTAGGAAGTCCTAGGAAATGGATGGAGGCAAGAAGTGAGAAGTTATGCCTCGAGTCATCGTGGGACCAAACCAATGATGAAAAAGCATTCGGGTTTCCATTTAAATGATAGAGGAGGTTTCTTTTCGGTGTAGGAAAATTTTGTTCCTTCGTGTTACTTCGTTCGGTGTAGTCTATTAAGAGCCACGAGACCAAAAAATCGTAAAACTTTGATAGGTGATTAATCGCTATCCTTTGAACCTAGATACATATCGTTAGATCCTAAACCTTAGCATAGGGGCCCTTTATAATAGCCTCTCCCATTTTTTTACATCTCTAATCGTTGCTCTCGCTGCACTATTGTTTGCAAACGTGCCAAATAGTGCGATTTGAGCTAATCTAAGGTTGTCAAACACTATATTTTGCAAAGGGGGTCATGGAACCAAATCGAATGTACTAAAACATCTACATGGCAAGGTAAACACTATAGGAGGTGTCATTTCATCGTAGGACAATGTCATTGCTCTAAGCTACTTCGTTCGAGGTGAAGTCCCTTAAGAGCCTTAAGACCAAAAAATCGTAAAACTTCAACAAGTGATTACTTAATCTCCATGGCACCTAGATACGTCTCATCAGATCCTAAACCTTACCGTAGAGACATTATAAAATAGCCTATCTTGGTTTTTTCTATATTCAATTGGTGCTCTCGCTGCCCTATTGTTTGTAAATGCACCAAATAGTGTTGTTTAAGCCGGTGAAAGGATGCCAAACACTATATTTTTAAAATGGTGGGTCATGGCACAAAACCAAATGTGCTAACATGTATAGGTGGCTAGATAAATGTTAGATAAGGAAACATTTTGGTGCGGGATAATTTTGTTGCTTCCAGGCTACTTCATTCGGAAGTAGTCCCTTAAGAACCCTCGGACCAAAAAACCATTCAACTTTGGTGGATGATTACTTAGTCTCCATGGCACCTAGATATGCCTCATTGGATCCTACACCTTTGTGTAGGAACCATATATAATAGCCTATCTCAGTTTTGTCCATCTCCAATCGAGTCTTGTCTTTTCCCTATTGTTTGTAAAAATACTAAATAGTGCGATTTTAGCCGGTGTAAGGTCACAAACACTATATTTTGCAAGCAGTGGGCCATAGAACAAACGGACCATGCCAACACATTTGGGTGGCCGGGTAAATGCTATATGAGGTGTTTTTTGGTGTAAGAAAATGTCATTGCTTCCGAGGTATTTCATTTGGGCATAGTCCCTTAAGATCCCCGACACCAAAAACCATGCAACTTCGATGGGTGATTCTGTCTCCATGAAATGTAGATAATTCTTGTCAAACCATACACCTCCACGTAGGAGACTATATAATAGCCTATATCATTTTTTTGTCTTGATAGGTGTTCTCGCTAACCTATTATTTACAAATACGTGAAATAGTGGGGTATGAGTCGGTGTAAAGGTCATCAAATGCTATATTTTGTGAACGGTGCGTCATGGCACAAAATCAAATGTGCCAACACATCTGGTTGGCTAAGTAAATGGTAGAGCAGACATCATTTTGGTGTGGGAAAATATTGTTTCTTCCAGGATACTTCATTCGAGCGTAGTCCCTTAAGATCCCCGAGACAAAAACAAATTTTACAACTTCGACGGGTTATTACTAGGTATTTGTGGCACCTAGAGATGTCTCTTTATATCCTACACATCAATGTAGGGACCCTTTACAATAGTTTGTCTCATTTTTTTCCATCTCCAATTCGTGTTCTCTCTACCTTATTATTTACAAATGTATGAAATATTACAGGTTTGAGTTAGTGTAAGACTGTCAAACTTTATATTTTGCAAATGGTGGATCATGGCACCGAACCAACCTGTTCCAACATATCTGGGTGGCTAGGTAAATTCTAGAGGAGGCATCATTTCGGTAGATTAAAATTTTATTACATCCAAGCTACTTCATTTAGGCGTAGTCCCTCAAGAGCCTTGAGAACAAAAAATCATAAAACTTGACAGGTTATTACTCGGTCTCAGTGGCACCTAGAGATGTCTCATTAGATCCTACACCTTAGCGTAGGGATTCTCTACAATAGCATGTCTCAATTTTTTCTATCTCCAATCGGTTCTCTCATTGCCCTATTGTTTCTAAACATGTCAAATAGTGTTGTTTGAGCCAATGTAAGGTTGTCAAACATTATATTTTACAAATAGTGGGTCGTGGGAAAAAAGCCGACTATGCAAACACATAGGGATGGCCTAGTGAAAACTTGAGGAGGCATCATTTCAGTTCCCTACACTTCATGTTCTTACAGGATACCTCTTCCGAATCAAACAACCCCCTCCACAAGTACATAAACCATTGTTAGTTGCTTCTCTTTTCTTGTAAAACAATGAAAGCTTCTCTTAGCTTTGATAATATCAAATTCTCTTCTAAAAATGCCAACCACATGAAGGTTGAATATTTTCCGACACCACTAACACGCATCAAAGTGTTAGTCAAATAAATTAAATTTGAACAAAAACCATACTAGATATATACACAATACACAAATTTTATAAAATATATGAGCTTGAATCTTGTTGAAAAATATAAACAATTCAAAGAAATTCTATGTACCAGATTTAGCATGTAAATTCATTCTAATATTCACCATTAGGACGTGAAAGTGGAAGCTTTTCTAGCACAACAAACCCGCATAAAATTGTTAGTCAAATAAATTTAAGTTGAATCAAAACCATACTATATATAAAAAAAAACACAAATTTAATAAAATATATGAACTTGAATGATCTAGTTGACAAATTTAAACACATCAAAGAAATCATATACTGAGACAAACATGTAAATTCATTCCAATCAACCATCAAGTCATGAAGGTGGAAACTTTTCTATCACCACTAACTCGCATAAAAGTGTTAAAGTCAAAGAAATTTAAGTTAAATCAAAACCATACTAGATATATACAAAATACAAATATTTAATAGAATATATGAACTTGAATCTAGTTGAAAAATTTAAATAGTTCAAATAAATTATATATACCAGACATAAGCATGTAAATTTATTCCAATGAACCATCAAGATCGGATCTACTCTTAATAGCGAGATAGGATTTCTTCATGATCGACTCTCAAATCTTCCAAATAATCTTGGTATTAGGCATTTCTCGATATCTATAAAGATCAATTTTTGTCTCTAGAACTAGATGTGAATATAAGAGTATTTTCTTGTGTGTCTCAAAATTTTCAAACACCCCAAATGAGGAATTTTTTAATGGATATCGTCGAAGCCAAGTTCCAGTAACTACCACTAACCTTGTAGGGTACTCAATATCTTCGCCATCTATAATAGGAGAAGTCAACTTATTTCTTTCCTCAATGCAATGACATAAGAAATAGTTTGTTCTTTCTTTTTGTCTTTTGTCACAAAAACTTAAAACACGTCCTATAAAAAAGGTTTCAACTCAACTTTAA
This sequence comes from Taxus wallichiana var. yunnanensis, assembly GCA_018340775.1. Lineage (NCBI taxonomy): Eukaryota > Viridiplantae > Streptophyta > Pinopsida > Cupressales > Taxaceae > Taxus > Taxus wallichiana. Next base: position 221,404,584 of record CM031240.1, on the reverse strand, counting down.
ATTACATATTAAATATCAATGAACATAACTAAATAAAAAAATTGTAAATAACCTCGTATCCAATTTTTCCCCCTTAGGAAAAATGGACAAACACAACCTTGCACACAGAGAAAATGGAGTGATTGATTCATTCATGGGAGCTTGCATTTTGAAATTTGCCAAATAGGGTACAGGCGGGCTCAACAATGGAAATAATGTCGAACGCAAGAAATTAAATTAAGCTCGAAGTTGAGCTATGTGAAAAAATGGGGACTTGAAGTTTTGGAGTTCGGAGGTTTTATATTTCTAAGTTTGAAGCCAAGTAGGGAAAAAACAAAAAAAAAAGGCCCGAAAAGATGAAAACCCAAAGTATGAAAGGCTTAGTGGTTTTCAAGGTCAATGGCGCCATGGATCGAGGATGTCGGAGTCTGAACTTTGAAAACTGAATTTTGGACTTCGGAGGTTCAAAGGTTTAGAGGTCTTCACTAAACAAACGTGAAAGCATGATCCAATGCCCGAAATCTTGAAACTCTAAAGTCTAAAAGGGATCATTGTTTCAAGTTTCAAACTTGAGTCTCAGGGTCAACACGGATGACATTTTAGAATTTTAGAGGTCCCAGGTTTAGGGTTTTGTTTTGGACTTGAGGCAATGAGAAGTCCTAAAGGAGCAAGGTCTAAAACCTGAAGTCCGAATTTCAAACTTTAGGGTTTCAAGGTTCCTAAGTTTCAACGGGTCAACAAGATGAACAATGTCATGGGCCCAAAAGGGGAGGGGTCCAAAACACGAAGTTGAAATTTCAGGACTTGGGGTTTCGAGGTTTTAGAGGTTTTGGCGAGTCATCGGGATGAACACTGTCCCAGTCCGAAGGTAAAGGTTTGAAACCCGAAGTCCAAATTTTGAACTTCGGGGTTTCGGAGGTTTCACACAACTAACCGAATGAATAGTAACATCAACCTCCGAATTCAAAATGCTCGAAAGTATAAAATTTCAGATTTCAAGGTTGCAATGCATTTTGGAGTCCAAAGAAACAAAGCCAACCACTCGTATTTAATGGAGTATGGCCCCCTAATCTTCATATGGCCATAAATTTTAACTTAAAAATCAGATTTTCACAAGAAAGGACTTTTTGTAAAGCCCTCATAATTTTAATAAAGTTAAATACTTCAAAATGTGAAAGTATAGTATGTCATTTTTGAGGAGTGGTTTCATATTTCTCACCTACCGAGTGATGAGGTATCGGCTCCTTTTTTTCCCCACCAAGCAAGGTATAATGGGGTATGGTCTTGGCAGACTTTCCCATCACTCCAACAATGACAATGATGGATTTGCAAGAGATTGGAATGCATTTTCAGATTTCCTTCTCTCTCTCTCCTCATTTCTTCCTCTATAAAATGTAAGGGGTTTACATGTGCAAAGTTGTTGATCATTTTTCTCTCCCATGCACCCCATTCTTCTTGGGGCTTCAAGCCTTCCTCAAACTCTTGTAATGGCTTCATGCCTCTTCCTACTATAACAATATACTATGAAAATTTTATGGAGTAATGAAAGTTGTGTTTGTGATTCCATGTCAATCCTTGCATTTTTTCATTATTTCTCCTTGCCTCTTATTGTGCTTGCAGGATCTGTGTGTACTCTCTTGTCTATTGCAGGTTTGGTGGTTGTGTTTACCATGAAATGGTGAATGTTTACATTTTGGGTTTGTGTTGCAGCTGTCTAACCTCCCCATAATTCATCCTTTCTCATTTTTTTCAGGGTTGGGAAGAGTGATTAGCACTCCTTTCTTTGTGTATCACCGCTCTTAGTGTAGGTTTATTTCATGTAATCCTTCTTTCCTTGTCCCCTTGGAAGCATTAGATTAGGATTAATTAGTGGTTTTCCTGCATTAGGAGTAGTTAGTTGTAGGTAGGTTAGGAGAAGGAAACAACCTTCTTTGGAGAGCTATCCTATTTTGTAATGTACCACACTCAGGATAGATCCATGTTATGCAAATACACTTAATTCCTTAGTCCATAACCCCCCTCATTCGAGGGGTGCTTTGATTCTGCCATAACAATTTTGGAATGCCCGATGGTAAAACAAAGGAGTTAGAAATTTCATTTTCTACTGAAAACCTTGTAACATTCAAGCCAAGCTCAAACACTTCAATTTGCGAGGTTTCCTCGTATTTCAGAAATTCAAGAGTTCTAAATTTCATATTTTGAGGTTTTTACAAAGAGGGTCAAAGTCTAAAATCATTTTTGGAGGGCTGAAAATGTGAAAAATGAGCTCAAACTTCACTAGATGATAGGTCGGGGCCTAAGCTTCAAAAAGGTATCCTTAGTTTTTGAAATTTTGACTTTTAAATTTTAGAGGTTTTCAAATTTGAAGATTTCAGGATTTAGAATTTCATTAGTTTTCCACTTTTAAACCTTTCTCTTAGTGCGAATCACAAGTACCCCGAATGTCCTAAGTCTCAAGAGGGGAATTCAATGTGATTGCACAACATTGACCATCTCTCAAGTTTTGGGACTTACAGGACTTGATATGGACCTCTAGAGAAGGACGGTTCCTACTTCCTAATCTACCCGCCACAAGCGACTCTAGTGTGGGTAGAACCTAATCTATCCTAATCTAACCATTTAAAGGAGATAGGGAGAGAGAGAGAGGGTGAAAAAAAGCCTACACTAAGTGGTGATACACCAGAAAAGCAAGAGGATAATCACGAGATCCGAACTTCTGAAGAGGAGAGTGGTGAGTAGAGGAGAGGGTGGAAAAGATGCACCATAGACCAGAGATAGATTCACACAAAACACCACTTCAAGACCCATTAATCATAGCTCCCATAACCTGTAACAAACATCAGAATATGCACAATATACCCTGCAATGATGAGAGGTAAGAAGAGACAATAAAATGATCCAAGGATGGATAGATGCATCACGAAACAGATTCTATTGCTCCAAAAGTTACACGGTACATCATCAGTGGGAAAGGGGTAAGAAAATTCCACTACAGAGCCATGAGAGGAGGCTTAGACTCTGCATTCTACCCTAAGGAAGAAAGAGAGGGGGTAGAAGAGAAATAATGACCAACCATTTGAAAATTCCCCTCCTTTACAATATATAGAAGAATGAGAGAGAAAGAAAGAGGGAATTCAAACTTTGTTCCAACCACCCCTACAAATGCATTGAATCCACCTACCGCAATGAAGAGTCTCACTGCAACACCCATGCCTCTGTTGCTATCCCTTATTGGACAAGAAAGAGGCCCATTCTTCATCATGGCGGTAGGTGAGAGACTTAACAACCTCAAAATGTCGGGCCGAAAACATTAATGGAGGCAGGTGAGAAGTTGTCACCGAGATCCTTCCAAAAAATCCTCTCCCACCCAAATCCAATTTTTAAGTCAAAAGATATGGTTTTCTGAAGATCAGGGGTGTAGGTGCACAATATTTAAAAGATTTTTTCCGTACTGGGTCCACGTGGTAGCCTCGCGCATCTTGAATATTTTTCCCTTGCCTTTTGGTTCTAAAATTATGCTTGATTGACACGTGGCGGCCTCCATAGGCTCCTCAATTTCCTTTGTATTCTCCTAGAGTCCTTCACATTGGTAGAGACAATTTTTCTAATCTGAGACATGTGGAGGCTTGGCACTTGTTTAAAAAGAACCCCGGGTTCTATTTTTGATGTTGCGGATGAGGCACATGGAGGCTTTTGTAGGCTCTTAGACTTTTCAACTGTCAACCTTACCTCTTTGCACTTCTTAGACACGTGGTGGGTTGGCACTCATTTGGGAACTACATGTGGCTCCATTAATTAGCCTATTCCCTTCTTTGTTTTTGGTTAAGTCCCCATTGATTAGCATGGCCATATGTATGACCACGAACATGTGGAGGCTCAGCACACATTCAGGAACCCATTTTGAATTTTAATTTTCAAGTTGTGTCATGGTGACATGTGGCTTCTTCTGCTTACCTTTTGTACTTAGCCGATTCGATCCTACTCCCTTTTTGGGCATGGGACACATGGAAGGCCTGCACTTGTCAAAGTCTTCGTTTTGGGTCGCACCTTTGAATTTGTTCACATGAGGCATGTGGCGTTGTCCGCAAGCTCTCTATACTTAGTCGTTTTAGGCTCACTTTATCTCCCTTTTTGACTCTATTGGACCCTAGAGACATGGAGACTTGGCGCTCATTTGATATCTCACTCTTTGGACACAACCTTGGTGTTACACCGATAAGACACGTGGAGGCTTCCGCCGACACTCTTATACTTAGTTAACTTAAACGGTCAGCTTTGTCCCCTCTTTGGACCGAGAACGCATGGAATTTTGGTGCTTGTTTGGGGTCTCTACTTTGGATTCTATCCTTGGAGTTATGTCGATGAGGCACGTGGCACCCTCCGTGGGTCTATGAGTTTTCAATCTTAATGAAACCCCGCGGGCTTGCAGGCCCACACTTGAAAACTGCAATTTGACAAGGAGTGTAAACATTCCAAAGTGCCCTGACAGACCCACCAACCCACTTTTAAATTTGGGAAAAATATCCCCCATGGCCCCACAAATCCACTTTTGGAAAAATTCATCCTCGGGCTGCCGGCCCGCATTTTCCCATTTTGGGGTAGAAAGACATTTTTGGGCCCGTCGACCCGCTTTTTCCACGTTTGAAAAATTAATTCTTCTCGGGCTCATGGGCCCGTAATTATACTTTTGCCTTTTTTGAAAAGGTAAAATGTCAAAAATTCTCTGCCGTGCCACTGTGCAGTCTGTGATTTCCATTTGTAAAAATTCTTCCCTAGGTTCGTCGGCCCACTTTTGGTGAAAAATCCCTCTAAGGCCCGTTGGCACAATCTTGTGGAATAAGAGGAGTTAAAGGACTTCTTTATATCTCTAAAAAGGGGAAGAAATTTCCTATCTAATGGAATTACTTTTAGGGGGCCTTAAGTGCTTAAAATATGTAAAATTTCATATTGAAGCACAAAAGGGTGAAAATGGTGTCAATTGAGCCAAAAATAAGTGTGAGCTTATTTTCATCAACAATTTGGCAACTCATGGGGATCACCTACCTACTAGGTGAAATGATAAGTTGCCTTAAATCATCCATTGGGCATGGAGCTTGCCTGGTAAAAAATATGATCTGAACTTTGAAAAATTGATCCCTGAGCCACTTGGAACACCGGTGGAATTGGAGCTGACCCACTAGATGCTACTTCAAATGTACTTTACGAAGCAAAAAAACACCACAACAAAGTATGTACAAAACTAGAAATCATACATACTCCAATTGGAACATACAAAGTGTGTACAAGCACTTCTTCTGCTAAAAACAAACCTACTCCTATGCTACACTAACCGAGAGAGAAAAGGGACTCAAACAAATCATGCAACTAGCAGGGAGAAGTAGCTTCCCTTTCTTAAAAGGGGAAGCCATACAAATGATTTGGCACTTTGAATATGGCTGCTTATATGAGTGAAAAACTTGCTATAAGCTGGTCCTCAACCCAAATCATCAAGGTATCAACTGGAAACAAGACAAATGCCTCTTTTAGTTTCTCTTCATTTGGATTGAAGAGGAATTGTAGTTGATCCTTGGTACTTTGGATCTCATCCTCATGCCCTAAAGTATGCATGAAATTTTTTGGCTTCTCCTTTGATCCAATGAAGCCAAGTACACTGATTGAGCATGGTGTGATCCTTTGGATGTGCCCATTTCTCTGAACTTCAACTCCAAGAATGGATTCTTCTTGCTGACCTTCCTGGGTGGATGGTGTGAGAGAGACGATGACATCCTCTTGCCATTTCCCTTCCTCCTCCTTTGAAGAACATGGAAGATTCATATCTTCCAAACCTAGTTCCAGAGGGTTGTTGTGACATGTAGGCTCTTGTCCCATAATGCTCTTGTCCATGGCAGGTGGTTCATGTGCTTGGAATGCGAGATGATGGAGGAGCAAATGATGTTATCTCCATGGGTGCCTCTCCATCAAAGAAATATTCCAAGTCGGATAGATAATTTACCTCCTTGTTGTCTGCGACATGTGCTTGATCTCCTTCATGGTGTCCTTATGATCTGCAACTTTCTCACCATGGTTCCCCTCTTCTTCAAACATGAAGTTTGAAATATTAAGATCTTATTCAACATTATATATTGAAGGGAATGAAGTGGGAGGAAGAACTAAAGATTCTTCTGTATCCTACTCCACACTTGGAGCCTTTGAAATTGCATGGTCTTCCTTCATATCCAGAAAATACTCCTCTTCTTTTGGATTTTTCAGTAGCTCCTTCTTCCTACACTCGAGCTATAGATGAATCTTCCACTACTTGTGTCTTGACCACAGCCTCCTCCTTAGGCTTAACCAATAAGGGAATCTTTGTAAACCCAAATCTAGCAGCCCAACTCTTCAGATTTTCTATCATTTATTTTCTATTTGGTTCCTCTTCTTGTTGTTCTCCTTGACTAGTTTTTAGAGTCTCTCACGACATGGAATCGGGAGAGCGGAGGAGTTGTGGGTAGGGTCTCCACTAGTTTTTTTGTTTCTTTTTGGAGGAGGAAGGCATTTCTTTTGGCTCTTGTGTAGGGGACTCTAATTTGGAAGGGAAAAGGGAAGAGGAGAAAAATGGGATGAAAGACTAGAGAATAGAGAAAGGAAATCAACACTTGGGAAGCTACGAGAGGATTGACTCGTGACACTCCGTGATGATCTTGATTGAGGAAGAGGAAACTAAAATCTAGGAGACGGTGGAGTTACCCATTGATAAGGTGTTCTTGTTTCCAACTCATAAGCCTCAATCTCGTTAATCCATTGTGAAAGTTGAGGAAGAATTTTAGTCATGAAGTCAACATTCTCCTCGGGGTTGTAATGTCTTCGCATAGGGCTGGCCCATGGACAAGGTTCCCTATAACCAATTATGAATGCTTTCATCTATGTTGTAGCCCTAGAATGCACCATGCTAGCCTCCATTCTTTTAATCTTCTCTAGTAGATCAGCATTTTCCATGTAGTTGTCACCATTGTATACGTCCCCTTGTTCTTGATAAGCTTCGGGGCCGGACTAATTTTGACACTTTTGCTCATATGGGTAAGCATAATGGTTCTAGATCTGATCATAATGCTAATCTGGAGGAGTTGGGAAATACATTGGAGGTGGACTACATTGATGCTACTGCAAGTGTGAATTCCAAGATGCGAATAAATTCATGATTGCACAACTTCATGAATCAAATAAAATGAAAGAGATGGAATAAAAATGGATGAAAATGGATGGAAGAAGGTGCGTAACTCATAGGATGGGTCATTGACAAGATGGATTCACTAGATGTGTTTTGCATGTGCCTCAAAATGTTAAACCCTAACAAGAACACACCAACCTATTAAGATGATGTGGTAAGGTGCTTGAAACTGTCCCCCCAGTGTGCTGGAAGCTGTTAGTGTGGTGGCACGGTGGCTTAATATTTTCTGTTGATAATGAGACAGCTTAGAAAGATGGAAAATATAACCTCAGTGTCCCACCAGGGCATGGAAAAACTGTTAGTGCAAAATCATAGCACCCCCAAATGTCCCGAGTCTAGATTGGGGCATTTGTTGTGATTGCATAACATTGGACACATCTCAAGTCGTGGGACTTACAGACTTGAGATGGACCTCCAGAGAAGTCTAGTTCCTACTTATTAATCTACCTACCATAAGCTACTCCAAAGGTGCAGAAAGAACCTAATCTATCCTAATCTAACCATTCCAAGGAGACAGGGAGAGAGAGAGGGTGAAAGAGATCCTACACTATAGAGTGATAAACCGAGAAAGGAAGTGGTTGATCACAGATCCGAACTTCCTAAAGCTAAGAGAGTTGAGTAAAGGAGACGGTTGACAAGATGCAACACGAACCAGAGATATATTCACATGGAACAACACTTCAAGACCCATTAAGCATAGCTCCAAAACCTCGCAAAACATCGAGATATGCACATTATACCTACGCAACAATGAGAGGTAAGAAGAGACAATAAAGTGAGCTAAGGATGGACAGATCCATCATGAAACAAATTCTATTTCTCTAAAAGTTACACGGTACATAATCAGTGGGCAAGGGGAAAGAAAATTCCACTATAGAGCCATGAGAGGAGGCTTAGACTCCACATTCCACCCTAAAGAAGAAAGAGAGAGAGGCACAGAAGAGAAACAATGACCGATTGTTTGAAAATTTCCCTCCTTTACAATATATAGAAGAATGAGAGAGAAAGAGAGAGGGAATTCGATCTTTGTTCCAACCACCACTTAAAATACATTGAATCCACCTACCACAATGAAGAGTCTTGCTGCACCACCCATGCCTCCTTCATTTTCCCTTATGGGAATAGAAAGAGGCCCATTCTTCATCATGGCAACAGTGAGAGACTCGAAACCCTAAAAAATGGAAGACCAAAAACATTAATGGAGGTAGGTGAGAAGTCGGTCTTGAGATCTTTCGAAAAAATCCTCTCCTGCCCAAATCCAGGTTTCCAGTCTAAAGATATGGCTATCTGAAGATCAGGGGCATGAGCGCGCAATATTTAAAAGAGTTTGTCTGTTCCAGTCCAAGTGGCACCTCTGCATCTTGAAGATTTAGCCCCGCCTTTCACTCCTGAAATTGCGCTGGATTGACACGTGGCAGCTTCTGCAGGATCCTTAGTTTCCTTTGTATTCTACTTGAGTCCTTTCCATTGGTAGAGACACTATGTCTAACCCGAGACACATAGAGGCTTAGTGTTTGTTTCAAAACCTCCCCGGGTTTTGATTTATAAGTTGTGTAGACAAGACATGTGTAGGCCTCTGTGGATCTTATACTTTTCAACTATCGACCTTACATCTTCGAGACTTCTACGACACGTGGCAGGTTTGTGCTCATTTAGGAACTACCTTTTGGGCTATGCCTTTTAAAGTGCACTCAAGAGACACATGGATCCTTCCACTTTGGCCTATTCCTTTCTTTGTATTTTGGCCAAGTCTCCTTTGCTTGGTGGGGCCATATGTCGACCTTGGACACGTGGAGGCTCAACACATATTTGGGAACCTACTCCTAATTTAACTTTTAAAGTTTCACCGTCTTTGACACGTGGATTCTTCTCCTTACCTTTTATACTTATCTCGATTCAATTCTACTCCCTTTTCAGCACCGGGACACGTGGAAGGCTGCGCACTCATCCGAGTCTCCATTTTGGGTTGCACCTTTGAATTTTCACCGATGATAAATGTGGCTCTATCTGCGCTCTCTATACTTTTTCATTTTAGGCTCACTCTATCTCTTGTTTTTGACTCATTAGACCCTAGACACATGAATACTTGGCACTCATTTGAGAACCCGCTCTTTGGACCTAGCCTTGGTGTTGCACCAACAAGACACATGGAGGCTTCCACCGACGCTCTTATACTTAAGACATGTGGAAGCTTGGAAATTGTTTGGGGTCTCCACTTTGGATTTTATTCTTGGAGTTGTGCCAATGAAGCACGTGGCACCCTCCATGGGTGTGTGACTTTTCAACAGATAATGTGACCTTATGGGATCGCGGGCCCACACTTGAAAACAGTGTCATTTGATAAAGAGTGTAAAAGTTCCAAAGTTCCCTACAAACCCACCAAACCTACTTTTACATTTGGGAAAAATATCCCCGTGGCCCCGTAGACCCGGTTTCACAAAGATTCATCCTCGGACCCCCGGCCCACATTTTCCCATTTTGGGACAAAAAGACATTTCCAAGCCCATCGACCCACTTTTTCCACTTTTCAAAAAGTTATCGTTCTTGGGCTCATGGGCCCGCAATTATACTTGTGCCTGTTTATGAAAAGGGAAAATGTCAAAATGTCTCTCGTCATTCCGCAATTTCCATTAGAAAAATTTTCCCTAGGCCCGCCAAATCCACTTTTGGCAAAAAAATCCCTCTAAGGCCCACCGGCTTGTAACTTGTGAAATAAGAGGAGTTAGAAGGACTTGTTTATATCTATGGAAAGGGGAAGAAATTTCCTATATGATGGAAATTATTTCACGGGGCCTTAAGTGTTTAAAATATGTAAAATTTCAGATTGAAGCACAAAAGGGGGAAAATGGTGTCAGTGTGAGCTTATTTCGGTCAACACTTTCCAAATTTTGGGTTTTGGGGTTTCAGACCTATTACATTTTAGGATTTCGAACTTTTAGAGGTTGTTGGCTTTTTGAGATTTCAGAGAATTTTGATTTCAGAGTTTCTTCTACTTCAGATTTTGGGGACTATGCGGTTTGAACTTTTGAGACCATCTATAACAAGCCAATCAAACCCCATGACTATTTACGAGCTCTTCAAGGTTTCCATACAAGTATTCTTTTTGTTTCATCAAGTTGTTGTGCTCTTGGTGGAATCACTATCTTTTGAGACATACACAAGCAAAATCGGTGACTCCATCTAGGTAACAAACCCATTTTTCTAACTAACAGAGACATTCCTTTTGTCCACCATCCATTTTCGTCTTCCATCCCTTCCATTTTCTTCCATTTCATGAATTCTTGCACTCATGGCTTCATTTTCATTATGGGATTAACATCTAAGAAAACAACCATATCAACACAACTCTCCTTCCGAGTTACAAAATTCATTTCCAGGGTATTACCAACCATCTCCGAATCCATACAATCAAGTTCGGTATGCATGCCTAGAAGAATAAGATACAGTCAGGTTTGGATATTCACCAAACCATCCATATTTTCAACGGCGGGGGGCATGTGGATCTCGGAAGGACATTCTTCCCAGAAATGCGGAGTTACAAATGAAGATCCTCAAGATGATGGCTAGTATGGTGCGATCTAGGGATACATCCGAAATTAAGGCATTCAAGATTGGATTTGAGGTTTGTTGTCCATGGGAAGGCCCCTTTGCATATTATCTTAGCCCACGGAGAAACTATGCTTCATAGTGGAGATGTTAGCCCAACTAGAGGGATGGATCAAGGACATTGAATGTTATGAAAATCAACCTTATCTACAGGAGACCCATGCATTACACTCTCATATTTCTTTTCCTTCACCCCAATCAGGTATCATTTCAACACAAACCTCAATTCCCAAGTTTCCCATTTGCTACACCTACTATGAAATTCCTTTCTCTATCTTCCACCCTTCCATATCATCTCAATTCTTCTATCCTCTTCCTTCCAAAAAAATTCCCCTCCATAGGAGAATATTTGTAAAACCCTCCCACCATCTCCACCACCAAGAGAAACACATATCGATACTCAACCCAATTCTCCTCTTACTTTCCCGAATCCAAGTGAGGATGAAACTCAAAAAACCAGTCACAAAGAGTAGCAGAGGAGGAACCCAACGGAGGAAAAATGATTCAATTTTTGAAGAGTTGGGTTGCTAAGCTAAGAATAGAACAAAATCCTCTACTAGTCAAGCCTTCAGAGGAGGCTAAAGTTGGGGAAGAGAAAGTGGTGAAGGTTGATTCGGTTGTAGTACTTGCCGAGAAAGAATAGGTTGAGGATGATTAACAGTTTGATTGTTTGGAATGAAGTATTCAAGATGGCCCTTTATGTTAACAATAGGTTTTTCATACAAAATTTACAAGATGAACAGGAGGGGAGGAAGGAATAGCTCCAAATCCAAAAGAAGAGGAGCATGCTCCAACTATGTAGGAGGTTGAATCGACACAATATGATAATGTGGAGATGGATTATTTGTCAGACTTCAAGGATTATTTCAATGAAGAGGATTACTGTTGAGATCACATCATTTTCTCCTCCATCATCTTCCTTACGAGAAAAAAATCCCATTTCTAGAGTAGATCACATGTAAGAATAACCTATCATTCATAAGATTCCTCTTGAGGGAGTTCACATCTCCATGAAGGGAAAAGATCATGAGGAAAGCATTTCTTCCATACCTTCCACCACGGTGACTCTTCATTGTCTCGTAAATGAGAAAGACAAAGAGGATCCAATCACGAGATAGTCACCATTTCCATGAAAGTTTGTTTAAAGATATTATTTTTAAAATTCCAATTCGAGCAAAAAGGACACTTAGAGATTCGAGCCATGCCCTATCGTGTATCTAGCTTAGATTGAGTTAAAACCAAAGTTTCTAGAACTGGTCGTGTTCACTTCTGAACATGAGCGTGAGCCTCATAGTGTCAAGGATCAACTACATCAACTGCAACATCTCCAAGAGCCCTGGGTGAATCATTACAGAACGGGTGTTTGTTTGGTTTTTAGATAATATTCTCTATGATATGGGTGAGAGGTTTTTGTTATGAATATTTATCATTCATAACCACAACCATGATTAACATCAAATAATATGCATGGCTTCTAGTCTTAATAAACAGAAGCTACTTTTTTCTACCAATGGTGGGATTTTTTTGAAGTTTTTTCTCCTTCTAGTTAGTGTAGGGTAGGATTAGGATTCTTTTTTAGCATCACCGGTGCTAAGACACACTCTGCATGTTTACTTAGGCATGTATTATTTGTAATTTTATACATAGCTTTTCATTCGTGGTTTCTCCAACACAGTATATGGTGTCATGGTGGGCCTCTTACAAGAAGAGGATCATACTTGCAGGGATAGTTGAATTTTTTAAAAGGAAAATGCAGAGAAATAGAATCAGCTTTTGGGACAGTCCATTCTAGTCTCATTGAATAGGGTTGCAGAGGAGAACAAGTGAAAGCTTGAGGTCAAGACAATTTTCTACTCTCACAAACCTCATCATCAATATTTTCTTATAAAAATTGAGAGTGCGGTGGCGGAGAAGGTTCGGGTTCGTGTAATTTTTAAGTAATCGGGTTCAAGTTTCAAGTATGGAATTAGTGTCGAGATATCATTTATGACTCTATTCCCATGGATACTTCAAGGCAACTAATATTTCCACCTAGTAGGAAGGTGATCCCGCAAGTCACAAAAATTTTATCCAATTTTTCCCCTTGGGCAAAATTGACAAACATGACCTTGCACACAAAGAAAATGGAGGGATTGATTCACTCATGTGAGCTTGTATTTTCGAAATTGGCCAAACAGGTTGTAGGTGGGCTCGGAAATGGAAATAATGTTAGAGGCAAGAAATTGAAGTAATCTCGAGTTGAGCTAAGTGAAAAAAAGGGAACTTTAAAGTATGAAGTTTTCAAACTTCGGAAGTTTTAGATTTTACATTTTCGACATGTAGGCAAGAAGAAAACAAGAAAAATGTCCCAAAAACCTGAAGTACGAAAGGCTCAAGTGTTTTCGGGGTCAAATCCCTTTTCGAGGTTAACGAAATCATGGATCGGTGATGTTGGAGTCTCAACTCCGAAGTCCAAATTTTGAACTTTAGAGATTCGGTGGTTTTGGGGTCTTCGCTTAAAAATCAAAGCATAAGCAAATGCCTGAAAGCCTGAAACTTTGAAGTCTAAAAGGTCTCAGTGTTTCGGGGTCAACACGGAGGGCATTATGGAATTATGGAGGTCCCAGGTTTTGGGGATTGTTTCGAGATTGAGGAAATAAGAATCCTCAAAGGAGAAATGTCTTAAACTCAAAGTCTGAATTTTAGACTTTGGGGTTTTAGAGGTTTCGACTAGTCGGCGAGATAAATTGTGTCACGGGCCCAAACAGCGAGAAAGTGCAGAAACCCAAGTCCAAATTTCATATATCGAGGTTTTGGCAAGTTGGCAGGATGAACAGTGTTATGGGTCCAAAAGGCATAAGGTCCGAAACTTAAAATCTAAATTTTGGACTTTGGGGTTTCAGATTTTCATAGTTTTCAAACACCCAATCGAATGAATAGTAACATTAACCCCTAAACTCAAAATGGCTAAAAATATGAATTTTTGGATTTCGGATGTTGCGATGCATTTTGGAGTTCAAGAAACAGAGCTAATGACTTGTATTTTTGCAGTATGGCCCTCCAATCTTCGTATGGCCATAAATTTTTACTAGAGCTCAAATTTACACAAAAAGACTTTTTGGGAATCCTCTCGTGTCCTCTATGCAACTACGATTGGATTTCATAATTTTAATAAAGTTACATTCTCCAAAATTTGAAATTACAGTCCGCCATTTTTTAGGAGTGGTTTCATATTTCTCACCTACCAGAACGATGAGGTATGGGCTCCTTTTCTTCCCCACCAAGTAAGATATAATGGAGTATGGACTTGGAAAACTTTCCCATCTCTCCCACAAGGTCAATGATGGATTTTGTAGGAGATTGCAATGCATTTTAATTTTTCTTCTCTCTCTCTCTCCTCATTCCTTCCTCTATAAAATGTAAGGGGCTTTCATGTGCAAAGTTGTGGATAATATTTCTCTCCCATGTATCCCATTCTTCTTGGGGATTTAATCCTTCCTCAAACTCTTTTAATGGCTTCATGCCTCTTCCTACTATAACAATATACTGTGTAAATTTTATGGAGTAATGAAAATTGTGTTTTTGATTCCATGTCAATCCTTGCATTGTTTTCATTATTTCTCCTTGCCTCTTATTGTGCTTGCACGATCTATGTGTACTCTCTTGTCTATTGCATGTTTAGTGGTTGTCTTTACCATGAAATGGTGAATGTTTACATTTCGAGTTTTTGTTGCAGATGTCTAACCTCCCCAAAATTCATCCTTTCTACGTTTTGCATGGTTGGGAAGACCGACTAGCAATCCTTTCTTGCTATATCATTACTCTTAGCATATGTTTCTTTCATACAATCCTTCTTTCCCTATCCCCTTGGAAGCATTAGATTATGATTAATTAGTGGTTTTCCTACATTAGGTGTAATTAGTCACAAGTAGGTTAGGAGAAGGAACCATCCTTCTTTGGAGAGCTATCTTGTTTTGCAATGTCCCACACTTAGGATATCTCCATGTTATGAAATCACAACAAATTCCCCAGTCCATAAACTACGTCATTCGGGGGGTGTTTTTATTCCACCATAACATAACCATTTACCTTGTTGCACCAAAATCGGAATGTCATCAAAGTCATTGGATTTTGCAACCGCATTTAGAGAAACAAGTTGTAATGCCTATGGAGGTTGATACTTGAGAAGCAGAGTTAGAGGCCTACAAATTCATCCATTCACCCAGTTTTGTGAATCACACTCAATAGAGAAAAATTTGATACAAGATGCACAAAAACATGCCAACTTTCTTGGCCTTTTGGCCCATGAAGTAGAATTTGATCTACAAAATGAGTGCAGATCATTGGACCATGTGAGTGTCATACAATCCTTGTAGTTAGCAACTTTTTGTTCCTATATCAACCAAATTAATCTATTAACTATGGAATTTTCTTGAGAACCTCGGGCCATGTCATCAATACACCATTCCACTATACTCTTTGCATCTTTTAATTTATCACCATATTTGTACTTCAACTCTTCTCTTGTAATAGATATTTTCACACATTCCCTTACACCATCATGCTCTCCTTTTCCATGTCCAAATTTTAGTGAAAATCCAAATATTTAGCACACCCATATTGACTTGCATCCTACTCATCTAAAAAAATTGTGCATTCTTAAACTGGGACGTGTAATTATCCGACCCCATATAATGTCGATTGAAGTAGATGTCCCTATCAAACAAGTTTTCATAAAATAACTAGAAATACCCTTGTAAAAATTTTGTAGAATGAGTATTATCATCATTTATATAAAAGTGGTACTCTCTTATAAAAAATGATCATTCTCTCTAATATCGGGACAATGTATACATCTATATATGCACAAAAATGACAACATGTATTGAGTTGTAATATTGTGATGGAACCTCCATTTGTGGTTACAACATGTAATTCTTTGCAAAATCGATCACTAAAACAATAGTATAAATAGGAAATCTATCCTTACATATCTTGAACTGTTCATCCAACTATCGAGCTCTGTGTGTATGCCTAGTAGACTCATAAACAATTTAATTCTTAAATTTTCTCATAAATTGAAAACAAACATATGTTTTGTAACTAGCTCACACCATTTAGACTCATTTTCCTCTTTCAATAGGTATGGTATTGATTTATATTTATCAAACTCAACTATATTATGTCATATTGCACCTCCATTTGCTAATGGATACAACTTTCCAATTTAGGTAATCTACTACAAGCACCATAATTTCCATCTAAATAATCATGACTATAAAAATAATGTCCAACTTCACTTTCACAAAATATCATAGGAATGATATCAATGGAAGATATTGGTGGAACTTGAACACCACATTCGGTAACATAGTTTGAAATGAAAATTATAACGAATACGTAAAATTTTAGTATAATGCATTGAAAATTCAACATGTTGCCTACAAAAAGAAGTGGTATGAGCATGGTTTATTTTCACATAGAATGGTTTCAACATTTCAAAAAAATTTACCTAATTTTAATTTCAAGATGCTCCTGTTCAAACTTACAAAAAATTGAGTTTGATTCATATCTAAGAAATGCTTTTGATGTGGTTCGCGATTAGTAGAACCAACTCTCCATTTTACAACATCTCTTGTATTAGGTTAAACTATAATGTTATCATGCCAAAATTGAATAACAACTTCTCTTATAGCATCGATATGTCTTGTTTATTATGCGGTGCTCTAGTAGAAAATGCCCAAAAATCTATGTTATTTAGTCATTGAAGGATATTACACCTTTTAATTGCTTTCATTAAAGTTTTCGATTAAATTTCAACATTTGAATTGTTTGCCTAATCAAACATTTATTTTTATTGATTCACTTACAACACTAGTAGCAAATACATGACGCACACCATTACTATCCTTGTATGTCTTTTAGCACCCATAGTGTGATATTCATCATGAAATTTTTCAAAATTGTAGAGGTTTGACCATGTATATTAGATGTTGTCAATCCTAAGGTGTGTAATGTAGGTCTCATTTTATTCAATTTCATCAAACTAACCAACAACTGACATCTTTGGGAATCATGTCAAATTTCAAAATGATTATCCCAAATTTCAAAGGGCTTTTCTTCGATTTGACATTTAGAAAGTTTGTCGGACATGGGTTTCAAAATGTTCTCTTCAATTTTAATAAAATAATTAGGTCTCTTACGTAAAATCGTAGGAGGTATTTTTGTCAAATTTTGCTTGTATATGGTTTCAACCAAAATTTCCCGATTCACATTTTCATTGTCTCCTTGATTTCAACATTAGCTACATCACGAGTATTTAATTCATCTTCAACATTGATGTAAAAATATATTTATTATGAGTATTTAATTCATATTCAACATTGGCAAGAAAAACATTACCTGGTTCCTTGTTGCTTACAATAGTAGGGGTTAAAGATGAACCTCTTTTTATTCACAAAGTTTCCTCATTCGCTCAAAGATTTTGAAATCTTTTTGTGTCTAATTGCAGGTGTTTTTTTATTTAATGATTTCCTTTTTACTTCATTTCTTGTCTCCCATGATGTTTTGCTTTTAATGATAAGAAAAATGTGCGAAAGTGACAAAATTTCACAAAGAATTCATACAAGAAGGCGAACAAGTAAAAATTACATAGTAATTCCAATGTTGGGATGCATGTAAATATGATTTAATAACCACAATCATGGTTTATAAACCATGATCGTGGTTTGAAAAGTGTGAGTGTGGTTATGTTATTTAGGACCACAATCATGGTTTATAAACTGCGATCGTGGTTCTTTTTGTATCTTCAAATCGACCCTCAAGGCTTAGGAAATATCCACATTTCCCTACTAGAGCTATGAGAGGTCATTATGGCATGTGAAACGCAAAACAATTCAAATTTGCTATTCCACGACTTGAACCATGCCAAAAAATTGAAAAAAATCTCACAATAATGGTATCATCACATAGAGGAAACATTATCTTCATATAACTAGTGATTTTAAAGTCAATAGAATGAGATAAATATCATTTTATAATTTTTTTACTAAGAGTAGGTTCGTAAGACATTTTTTTCCATAAATGTTCATGTCTCCGCTTTTAAGAATGCAACTTTTGTTTTGCTTATTAGAATGTAATAAAACCTATACCATCCTAAGCATGGTGAAATTATATACACGTTAAAATAGATTATTTGATTTTGATTTTTTTATATAGTTATGGCGGGAAAATAGAAAGAGGTCCATTTTTTAAAAAAATCGAGACCATTTTCAGAAAAAAATCATAAAAATATATATTTCTCGAAAAAATGCTAAATAAAATCCATCCCAAGATAGACAAATGACATATAAATTTTCAGCAAAGGAAAAAAAAATAACAAGATTTGGTCATCCAAATCGCATGCAAACAGACTTCAATCTTATAGGTTTGTTAAGAAAACATATCTTAGAATTTTGAGTGTTTAATATAGCTAAACTTGTCCATTTTTTAAAAAAAAATAGTAGTTTAATATAGCTAAAATTGTCTATTTTAAAAAAAAATAGTAGTTTAGAACCTAGATTCCGGATGCTACAATTCAAGTTAATATAACTATTTCTAATTTTGAGTGCGCGTATTGCTAATAATACCTACAAGTTGAATTTTTTTGTTTTTGAAATATATCATCCACTTATGACCCCTTTTTAGTCCACAACTTGTTGCACTTACCCTTCTTTAGAACAAATTTAAATTAGAAAAGGTTATTCCTCGCACTACACAGATCTTGATGGGTAGTAAAATTCACCATTATTTCATGCTAGAATTTTCTTTATAGGTCCTTTATGTCCTCTTCAATTTTTCCCATTTTTTAATTCCATCTTCTCTAAAACATATTATACCCATAAGAGAAATTACTAACTTTATTAAAATTACTTTGTGTATTTTCTATAGGGGATCGGATATCTTACAATTTTGCTATAAGAAGAAATTGACAATGATTTTCTTCAAAATAGGAATGGCTAGTAAAATCCATTTGATTCATTATTCTAGCTTTCTCAAAAGTTATTCCAGCTAAGTCAAAAGCATGGTGATATCAATTTCATTAATATCTTGATTAACAATAATTTGACACAAAAATACATAAACGAAGATCTCGATAAATTTAAGAAAATGATCATAATGAGTCATATTGTATTAGGTGAGTTAGATTAATGAAATTTTATAGAAATATTTTACCACTTAACAAAGTATGTATTTATAAATATACAACCTGTCTGATTTCGCTTTCCTTTGGTTATATATGAAATATATATTTCCGTTAGTGTCTTGAATTTTTTTAAAAATATGAATAAAGAAATTGAATGATATATTTTACGTGGAATGCAGAATCAAGAATATCATAATTTACACACTTCTATCAAGCAAAAATCTCGATTCAAAACGAATGTTTATGAATCATGAAAAATTGCCAAATTTAAGAGACATTTATGAAAATAACAATTGTTCTAATAATGCATGCATGCAATCATTAAAAAAATAAATCTTTTTATGTTTCAGTTTAAAAGTAAGTACCTCTTTAAAACTAAATTTTATGAATATATTTTTTTAAATAAAATTTTTATTAAAAATTAGTTACATGTTTTGAAAAGATATTTCTTTAAAATTATTTTTGTAATTAATAAAATAATACTTATTTCTTTATATTGATTCTTTTGAAAATAATACGGAACGCTCATTTAAAACATTTTATATTTTGGCACATTAAAATATTTTGTTATGGTTTAATTATCGTGTTTTCAATATGCATATATGTTCACGCTCTATTTTTAATGTGTTTTTTTTTCCATATTTTTATTAATTTATAATTTTCCTTTTAATAAGTAATTTTCTTATGATTTATACAAATCATTTGATAAGTAATTTAATATAAAAAAATTCATTTTTAAAAAAATTATGAACTTACCTACAAAATTTATTATTTTAATTTTTAATATTATGGTTACATATTTTTTTAAAAATGTAAATTAAATTTAAAAATATAAATATAATAAATATTAATCATTTACAAAAATTATTATATTAATTTCAAATATTATAATTAAAATAATTATTATAAAAGTGAAAATTAGATTTAAAAATATAAATGTATTAAATATTAACTATAGATTTTTCATAAACTTCAATAATTATATTATAAAAATATATTAAATTTTACAATAAATTATTAATTATTAAAATAGAAATTTTGTAAAAAACTATATCGATTTACTTGCGAATTTCTTATCATTATGGATTGTGACATAATTTTAAAATTTTGAATTTATATTATTATTTAAATTGTCAAACTATTCACAATTTTTTCAATTGTAGATATGTAACAATATTAGAATTGTGACAAAAGCTACAATAATAATATTATAGATTTTTCACAATGTTTTTCATTGTAGGTTTTGTCATATTTTTTGTCACATTTGATATTTCCACAAAAAATGTAGGTGGAGTCCACAAAATTGGATTCACAATTTTGAATAAGCTATCTACAAAAATATTGTGAAAACTTTGTGGATACTAGGCCCATATTCTTGTAGTGCAAGATTTGGCTAAATGGCATAAGGGTTGAGGTAGTGGGGCCCATCCGAGTGACACTTCGGTGCTCCTAGACCTTAAAAACATACTTTATTAACATTAAACACAATTAGCATAAGTAGGGACCACTAGGTCCCTAAACTAGCTCATACAAGACTAAATAAATTACAAATAATAAAATTACAATTAGGGATCACCCATGGTGCCCAAATACGACATGCAACAACATATAAGGATTCACACAATCAAACATGGCTAGGACTCGACCGGTTGGTTGCTTGTGCAAACTCGAGTGCGACTTTGAAACCCACGTTCTCCTATGTTGACCTATAATTTACACACTAAATGCAAATAATTAAACATATCTACCCAATAAAATATCAAATAAAACAATATCAATAAATCATACATGGATAAATCACGCTAACTATACAAAAATAATGTCAATATGAAATGGCTACGCTAATCATATACATCCATACTAATCCAAAATATATTAACCATCTAAGTAACACACGCAACATCCAATTAGCCATTACAATTCAAATGATAACCAAGTATATGACAAAACCATAAGTAAATCCATCACATGTGAAATGAAGTCACTATAACATAATATGTTGATATCCAAAATCATAACATGTAAGAGCTAAGAAATAACCACAATACTAGCTTGGCACTATGTGCCCAAATCACCACAAGTGTCGTCAAAAGAACCATAATAAATCATATAATAATCAAATGATGCTAAAGTCCATGTCCATCATAAATAAAAGTAATGAGCCACCTAAAGAACTAGGGTAGGAAGAGGTAGGTGCAACATTAATTTGTCTCCCACTGCGAGCCGCACCTCCATCTATTAGAAATCGAGCTTAATAAAATATTGTATAAATAAATATCTTTACTTGTTAGGTTGTGGAGCTTGTTTTCTTGTGTGAAAGTGTCGAAGACTGTACACTAAGAGTACTGTACACTTTTCATGTATCCTCGCCGGGTTTGGGGCCGGGCTAGACCACTGAGCCCGGGGTCCAAGGGCCGCGGCTCCCGTAGCAGAGGTTCGCATGCGCAACCCCCGAAAAAAAAAAAAATTAGGTGTAAATTTTTTTTTTGGCCTAAAAAAAAATGCACCTGACATATCGGGAAACATGCTCTTCTCATATGGGTGAGTTATTTTACCCATAGGTTTATGGGACGGGTTTTACCCATGGGTTTGATACCCACCGTTTTGTAAAACTGCTTAGCAGTGTCTATTTATATGGTTTTATGCATATGATAGAGGTATGAAGAACATTACAGATGTGCTTTGAATTCGGCTATGAATTCTGTAGAGTTTGTTGAGCATAGCTCCAAATGGATCTGGGTATTGTATTAAGAGAGCGGTGGCTTGTAATAAAATCTGAGCAAGTGATTCTTGGTGGACGTAGCCCAAATTGGGTGAACCATGTTAAATACTATCTCTTTGTGTTGTGTTATTTATTCGTAATTTTATTTGAGATCTGTAATAATTTACGCATATTAGTTTCTCTTTTGCATTACGATCGTGAGGGATTATTCCGCATATTTTATCCCTTACTTCCTAACAATTAGTATTAGAGCCTGGTTTGGTTTGTGAAGTGTTGAATCGCAGGGAAAGTTTTTAGCTTGAGTGGGAGCTATGGTAGATGATGGAAGATCTAGGGTTGATAAATTCAACAGAAGAATTTCAGTCTTTGGAATATGTAGATGGAAGATTACCTTTATCAGAAGGATCTTTATACGTTGTTGTCGAGAAGTTGAACAAACCCTCGAGTATGACAGATGTGGAATGGGATTTGTTGGATCGAAAGGCACTTGGAACGATCCGGATGTGCCTTACATCTTCGGTATTATTTAATGTTTAAAGGAAAAGACTACAAAAGATCTAATGGATGCATTAGGGAAGTTGTATGAAATACCCTCTGCCTCTCATAAGATATTTTTAATGAAAAAATTGTTTAATATGAAGATATCGAGAATAGTTCAAGAGTGAGATCATTTAAATGATTTCAATATGGTTGTGAATATGTTAGCTTTGGTTACAATAAAATTTGATGAAGAAGTTAGGGCTTTATTAATTCTATGCTCTTTACCTGAGAGTTAGAATAGCCTTGTAATGGCGGTAAGTAACTTGGTTCCAGCTAACTTGAAGTTGAAGTTTGAGGATAATGTAGGGGTGATTCTAAGTGAGGAAATGTGAAGAAAAGATTTGGGGAATCTTCTACTTGTGCAATGCTTTGATGAAAGTGGAAACTAGAGGGAGACAAAAGAATAGAGGAAACCGTGGAAAATCGAAAGATCGGGCAAGGTCAAAATCCAAGAACAAGATTGTATGTTGGAATTATGGAAAGCTTTGGGCATGCAAAGAACTGTTGGGAGCTTCGGGATAAGAAGAAACAACAGGAAGAAAACAAGGAGGAAAATGTGGAAACAGTAATGTATGTCGGGATGCTTTGATTCTTTCTTTGCAATATTACTTGAATCTTGGGTTTTAGATTCAGGGATCCTTTCCATGCTTCTCCACATAGGCATTATTTTGTTGATTATGTTCAAGGAGATTTTTGGCATGTTTTTCTTGGTGATGATGAGCCTTGCATGAAGATAGTTGGAAAAGGTTACATTCGGTTAAGATGTAGAATGGGAATACTTGGCTATTGAAGGATGTCGGACATGTGCCTACATTAAGATAAAATTTGATATTGGCGGGGTATTTGGGAAGTGATGGTTGTCTTAGTGATATTTACAACGGACTCTTGAAGGTTACCAAGTGTGCTCTTGTGGTGGCAAGAGGTAAGAAGGTTGGAACCTTGTATTTAACCACTTATAGCACTAATGTTTGTAATCTTGTGGCTTCAGTAGATACAACATTGTGGCACTATAGGCTCGGTCATATGAGCCATAAGGGCATGGAGATCATAAAGAAGGATTTTCCTGGATATACAGAAATAGGTTTGGAGTTTTGTGAGGACTGCATATATGGGAAATAGAAGCGAGTAAGGTTTCTCAAGGTTGGACCTACAAAGAAAGAGAGTAAGTTAGAGTTGGTGCATTCTGATGTGTGGGGGCCAGCTCAGGTATCATCTCTTGGGGGTTCAAGTTATTATGTTACTTTTATTGATGATGTAACAAGGAAAGTTTGGGTTTATTGTATTAGAAAAAAATTTGATGTATTTGACACTTTTGTTAAATGGAAAGCCTTGGTAGAGAATGAAACAGGTCTTAAGCTAAAATGTCTCAGGTTAGATAATGGAGGGGAGTATTGTAGCAATGAATTTGATGATTATGTTCTAAGAATGGAATCCATAGGCAAAAGACGGTTCCAGGAACTCCGCAGCAAAATGGGGTATCAAAAAGGATGAACAGAACAATAATGGAATGTGCTAGGAGCATGAGGTTACATGCAGGACTGCCTCTTTCTTTTTGGGTAAAAGCAGTGAGCACAGCTGTGTACTTGATAAACAGAGGACCCTCAAGTGCCTTGGATGGAGGCATACTCCGAGGAAGCTTTGTATGGTAAGAAAGTTGATTATTCATTTCTTAGAGTCTTTGGATGTGAGGTGTTTGTTCACATAGACAAGGATGATAGGTTTAAGCTAGAGGTCGAATCGGAAAAATGTGCTTTCATTGGTTATGGTGGTGATGACTTTGGATATAAATGTTAGAGTATTAAGGAAAAGAAAATCATTCGATCTAGGGATGTGGTCTTTAATGAGAAAGACATGTATAAGCAACGATTGCGGGAAAACAGGGAAGAATCCAAGAAAGAATA
Organism: Taxus wallichiana var. yunnanensis; assembly: GCA_018340775.1. Lineage (NCBI taxonomy): Eukaryota > Viridiplantae > Streptophyta > Pinopsida > Cupressales > Taxaceae > Taxus > Taxus wallichiana. The sequence continues at coordinate 221,380,468 of CM031240.1, read as the reverse complement.
TGCAAAGTGGTAGAGGATCTTCCGGATGGGAAAGTGACACATGAATCGGTTCAGAACCCCCCAACAGAACCCCAAACTCCTATATCAAGAGGTCTTCTAGGTAAGAAGAGAACCCGAATGTTTTTCTCCTTCTCTTTATTATTTATTACTCACCGATAATGGAGAACCAGGGAGCTTTGATGAAGCAATGCAAGTAGATGTCGAAGAAGTGGGAGCAAGCCATGGATGAGGAGCATCGTTCTCATGGAGAACCGCATATGGGATTTGGTAAAGCTACCCAAGGAAAATAACATTACGAGAACAAGTGGGTGTACATGAGTTAAAGATGAAGAATGAGGAAAGAAAAGATATAAGGCCCAGTTGGGTCAAGGGTTTGCAGAAAACAAGCTATAGATTTTGATGAGATATTTTCTCCGTAGTAAAAATGACTTCTATTAGAACTATTCTAGGAATAGTTGTAGCAGAAGACTTGCACTTAGAACAGCTTGATGTAAAGACTACATTTCTCCATGGTGATTTGGAGGAGGAACTATATATGCAAGAACCAGAGGGCTATGAGGTCAAAGGTAAAGAGGAGATGGTGTGAAAACGAAGAAGAGCTTGTATGGCACAAACAAGCTCCATGTCAATGGTATAAGAAATTTGATAGCTTCACGATGGAGCAAGGTTATATTAGATGTCATTATGACCATTACGTGTATAAAAAGAAATTTGAGGATGGTTGTTATATTATCCTTTGTCTGTATGTGGATGACATGTTGGTTGCAGGTAAAGACATGCAAGAAATAAAAGTACTCAAGAAGCAGCTAAGTGAATCCTTCGCTATGAAGGATTTGGGGGCAGCCAAACAAATCCTTGGTATGAGGATATCTTGGGATAGGAAGGAACAGAAGCTGAATTTATCTCAAAAAGAGTACATTAGGAAAGTCTTGGAGAGGTTTAATATGCAAGATGTTAAACTGGTTGGGACTCCTTTGGTGGCCATTTCAAGTTATCAAAGGAGTAGTGTCCCAAGACAGAGCAAGAGAGAAACCAAATTTCCAAGGTACCTTACTCATCGGTAGTTGGTAGTTTGATGTATGCCCATGCAAAGTGGGAGCGGTGAGTATATTTATGAGTGATCCAGGTAGAGATCACCTACGGGCAGAAAGTGGATCCTTCGGTATTTGCGAGGGACCATGGGGACAATTTTGTGCTACAGTGGATCACACACCATTTTGTGTGGTTATGTAGATTCAAATATGGTTGGATCTGTAGACAGCAGGAGGAGCACAACAGGTTATGTTTACACTGTAGGTGGAATATCAGTAAGCTAGATTTCATGACTATAGAAGTTGGTGGCTTTGTCAACCATGGAGGCTGAGTATGTTGCTGCCACAGAGGCAAGCAAGGAAATGATTTGGTTACAACAATTACTTGAGGAGTTGGGGCATAAGCAGAGGAAGGAAAGTTGCATAGTGATAGTCAAAGTGCTATACACCTTGCTAAGAACTCTGCTTTCCACTCTAGGACAAAGCATATACAGTTAAGGTACCATTTCATCAGGACAACTTTGGAGGAAGAGAAGTTGAAGTTAGAGAAGATTCATACCAGCTTAGAATCCTGGGAGACATGATGACCAAGGTGGTCACAAGGGAAAAAATGAAGTTGTGTTTAGCTTTGGTTTGTCTTCACGGAAACTAGTGAAGGGTTGAGAAGCTTGCTCAGAGGAAAACTAGTCTCCAAGTGGGAGATTGTTAGGTTGTGGAACCTATTTTCATGTGTGAAAGTGTTGAAAACTGTACACTAAGAGTACTGTACACTTTTCATGTATCCTCGCGGCATCTTGTACAATTTTTTTAGGCGTAAATTTTTTTTGGCCTCGAAAAAAATGCACCCGACATATTGGGAAATGTGCTCTTCTCATATGGGAAAGTTTTTCAACCATACGTTTATGGGATGGGGTTTTCCCATGGTTTTGATACCCACGGTTTTGTAAAATTTCTTAAGCGGTTATTTATATGGTTTTATGCATATGATAGAGGTATGAAGAACATTATAGATGTGCTTTGAATTCGGCTATGAATTCTATAGAGTTTGTTGAGCATAGCTCCAAATGGATCTGGGTATTGTATTAAGAGAGCGGTGGCTTGTAATAAAATCTGAGCAAGTGATTCTTGGTGGACGTAGCCCAAATTGGGTGAACCACGTTAAATACTGTCTCTTTGTGTTGTGTTATTTTATTCTGCAATTTTATTTGAGATCTGTAATAATTTCTACATATTAGTTTCTACTATTGCGATTCTGTGAGGGATTATTCCGCATATTTTATCCCTTATTTCCTAACATTTACATCTATGAATATTAATAAGAAAATTCTTTCGCTTACCGATTTTTCGAGATTAATGTTACAATGGAATATAATGAGAAATTAATTACTCAACATTGAAAAATAAGGTATCTATAAAATTCAAAAGGAGCATAGGAAAATAGTATACTAATACGACCTAGGTTTCATAGACAATAAATTAAAATCCCATCTACATGTGGATTATTATTTTTATTAAAGGTGAAAAGGGGTTGAGGGGACCCTACCCCATTACATAAAAATCGAATGGAGACAAAGATATATCAATGATGATCAAGTAAATCCATCCTCTTCCAACAAAGACAACAAGGAAAAAAAAACAACAAAAACAGAAAAATAACTTAACCATGAGACTCCTTCCCATGGGATCTTAAATGCATCTTAAGGGAAACATTTACATTTTTCCCTTTCTTCTTTTGACACACAGTAGTCCAGCCATCATCGATGTTCGGATTTTCATTTTCATTTTTATGAACCGGTATGATGATTTCAAAGTTCTCCTTCTCCACATGAACTTGGTGCTTTGTTGATACAAGAGGATTCAAGTGTGTTTCTAGCAAGTGAAACCTTTGCCATAGGAGAAGGAGTTGACTCATTATTCTTATAAGCTAAATCATCCTCGCTCTCTGAATCAACCTCTGAATCATTATCCAAGGGACCTTTAACAACTAATTGACAAGGATCAGAATTCTTCCACCAAGAGGTTCTACTCTTGACAGATTTTCTCACAACCTGACAATCCGAAGCTAAGTGGCCAAGAGAGAAACATGTTCTACATCTGAAGGGGAACCCTTCATAGTCTAAATTCTGAGTTCGATCCTGTCCTCCACTTTGAGCTCAATAGATGTAGGAAAATCAACATAAATATTCAAATCAACCAATATGCGGGCAAATGTGGTGTAGTCATAGGCCAAAGTCTTTGGGTCAATAGCAAGGCATTTACCCAAGGTATTCCCAATTGACAATAAATAGTTCTCACTCCAAAACTGGAGGGGCAAATTAGGTAACCGGACCCAAATGGGTTTGAAATTGAAAGTTTCAGTCATCGGGTTAAATAGAGGGAACCAAGGTTTCATAAGCAAAAAGTGGGAATGAATATCCCAAAATTTACCAAAATTCAAATCCTTATCAGGGGTTTCAGCAAACACAACAATGAAGAAACCTCTAGATTGAGGGTAAATGTCTAGTTTACCTGTCATGAAAGGCCTCCAATGAGTTGAAATCTAATCATACAATGCTGGGAGACCAGGCAAAAATTGCTAAATATTCATATCCATCCATTTTGCTTGAAATAAGGCTCATATTTCAGAACATCTGCACCAAAGTGAACAACAAGATGTTTCTTTCCAAATGCCATGGGCTTGGCATGGTTCTGGGTACCGGATCTGGCAATAGCCACAAAACTCTATTTTTCCCAAAACTCTATTTTTCCTCCTTTGAGCCAAGGACGATCTCCTTGTTTCCAGCCGTATTCAGCAACACATGCATAGGATGGACCCATGTTCAGCCTCCCCCAAATCATGCAACTCAGAGCCGAACCCGCCAGAAACAGGGGAAGATGATCGGGAATGATTCGAGGCAATAATACCACACCGCAAATCCATCACCAGGAGTCGACAAGCCAACACGGCCACCACGATTGTCACAGCAGACCGCCGACTCCAACATTTCCAATTAGGGGTTAGGGCAAAGCTCGGGCGGTAAGCTCCATTAGCTCTTGTGCCTTATCATGAAATTGATTAAAAGATTTCTACATGTGGATTATTGACTTCAAGGTTTACCGCTATTTAATTTTAAGGTCTATACCACTGGGGTTCATTAGCTAGGCAATATCCTAAAGACGTGGGTTCATATTGAGGTAATTAAAATTAATAAAATTAAACTCAATATACCGGTAGACATGAGGGGGTGAAAGGGTTTAATTTATTAATGTTTTGAATCAGGTATTGGGGGTAGGTTAGAGAGATGGGCCAAAGGAAATAGAGGTTTACTTTTAATATAAAACTAAAACGCCGAAACGTAAATACCTTAAAATTGCAAAAGGAGTGTGGTCATAAATTAAATTATAATCTCTTTTTAATAAATAAATCTAGATTCTTAACGAAGAAATAATAAGATGGTAGAAAACTAGAATTGAGTATGCTTTTCAACACAAGTGATATTATTTCACCATCTTAATTATTTGAAGAACTATTGATAAATGCATAAAGCTTAACATATATAAGGTGACTTGTAATATGTATTCAATGGCTTCGAACTATCTTTCGAAAGGAAATGCATATTAAAAAAAATTGAGTGAGAAATATAATATATTTTTGTCTAATATATTGGGTAGAAATAAAAAGGGTAAATAAAATTGTAATTGAAAAATGGGTAAGTAAGGTACATGGAAAAAATAGGGGTATTTTCATTCTAATAATATAACAGGTATTATCAATTGAATAATTAGAGGTAGAAACTAGAATTAAGGGTATTCTTTAATACCCTTCGAATTTATACCATACTTTTACTAAGTGAATCCCCGTGGTCTATACTTCACTTCTTTCGGTGCCCTATTAGCATAACTTTAGACGTTAAGATACAATTGACAGTCATAATCAAATATTGGCATCCCTCATAACGTAATTTGCAACTCATGTCTGAATTGCAAAAGGAATTACATAGAAAATAAAATTGCGATGGTTGAAAGGGAAGACACCAGGGTGGCAGGCTAACATGAACAATTGAAATTTTTGGGCGGGGTTTAAAGTGCAAAAGAGATATACTAAAAATTACAGATAGAGGTTTTCTTGACTTTATGCATCCACATGGAGGAAAACAGCATATGCCCATACACCATCAACCCACTTGGGAATGACGGTTTCTTTTTCAAAGAAAAGAAACATCTGTTACCCAATGTAGCCAGACATGGGTCAGGAGGGCCCTCTGAGATATTATTATTCCCTTCTTTCTTCTTGCTTTCAGACGTTCAGAGATTTTGTGCGACATATCAAGTATGACATAAGAAAGGAATAAATGAACAGAGAAAAAAAAAAGCGCGTGTTACAGACGCGTTTGGTCAAATTTGAGAGAGATAATGGCAAACAGCTTTAATTGTGGGAGACTGGAAGGCGGGCGTGATTGACTTACCATGTTTTTCCATGATTGGCGTTGCTATAAAGCCTTGCATTGCTCTGCTAATTGTATGTACTCATTTCATCTGAGACAGAATGGCGGCCATGATTTTCAATGCAGTATTGCAATTTTCTGCCTTGTGGATGGTGATTAATGCTGGATTGGGAGATGCTAAGGGAACCAAAGTGGGTTTTATTCCTCCTCGTGCCCCAAGGCGGAATCCATTGTTGCAGCCACGGTTAAGACCCATTTTGATGGCGATCAAACAATTGCAGCCGGCATATTAAGGCTCTTCTTCCATGACTGTTTCGTCCAGGTGAGATAAATTACATGGCTGTCAATAATATGAAATGATAGCAACGACTTTGCCGATAAAGTTTTTAAGAAATGTGTGTTGTAAATTTGTAATGAAGGGGTGCGACGCGTCCATATTGATCACTGGTGCATCTACGGAGAAAAACTCTCTGACTAACCTGGGTTTACGTGGGTTTGATGTTGTGGAAGATGCGAAAGCAAAGATAGAAGCTGCTTGTAAAGGAGTCGTGTCTTGTGCTGACATTCTCGCGCTTGCCGCTCGTGATGCCGTCGTCCTGGTAAATTAGTTTCATAAACACATACATTCCCTGATTCATGTTGAGAAATAACTCCATTAGTTCTAAAAGACATTGAAGAATTAGTGAGAAAATATGCAGGTAATTACTACCATTAGCTTCAAAACAGTGAATATAAACCGTATGAACCTTCTCTTATATCACCGTCCAAACTTTTTAATAAAAAGATGGTAGATTCTATAACTCGTATGAAGTGTTTACATTTTTATGTTGTAACGAATCGTTCTGCATTAGTTGTTCATCCATGGCATCACCTCCCCAACAATTGTTTTAACTTCTCTCTTTTTCGTTTCTAGAATAAATACTTTTAGTATTTTAGCTGGCCATTCCACGTTGGTTTACATTTTTAATCTAATAAAAACTGTTAATAAAGATAAAAGAATTCACATTTCAATTGTTTAGTTTCAAATTAAACTACTTTTACTTATATGTCAATATTAGAAATTGTCAGTTTTGAATACTATTTATACTAAAGCCTAGAAATTGTCAGTTTTGAATACTATTTATAAGGATAAAACAATTATCCTAAAGCCAACTATTCCTATTGCATTTTTAATTGAATATATTAATTTATAATTTAAATTATATAATATATTATAAAGTGTTAAATAATTTTAAATTTGTGATTGGTGGAGAGATAAGACTCACTAATTTATGAATGTGTGTGGGTGCAATCTTTTCTCACCCTTTATCATTAATATTATTTTTCCAATATTTTCCATTTAATTTTTTCATTTTAATAACATTTATTTCTCAAATTTATATAATTATTATGTCTATTAATATTTTTATAAACCAACATAATTTTATTAGATTATTTTACTTTTATGTAATATATATAAATTTTAAGGAAATTTGTTACTGATATATGTGAAGTTGATGCAATTAAAGTGTTAAAGATAAATTATCACTAAAACATTATTATTGATAAAGGTCATTCGAATATAACACAATAGCAGCCAAAAACAAGAAAACAAAAAAGTTCAAAAAGTTAAGTTATTGTTTTATTCTTTTCCTAAAACTGACTTATTTTCAATTTCAAAATATTATGAAAATAAATCAGGTAACCAATTAGTAACCCAAAAAAATAATAAAAATAGAGTTTTATGCAGGAATTCATACGGTTATTCATCTCAGTTTTGTTTAATTTGTGATTTCTTTCACAATGCAATGCAGAGTAAGGGTCCAACGTGGGATGTGCCGACTGGTAGGAGAGACGGCTTGGTTTCATCTTCCTCGGATGCTGCCAATCTCCCAACGCCTGCTGATTCCGTGAGCGTGCAGAAACAGAAATTCGCTGACAAAGGTCTCACTGCAGAAGACCTCGTAACTCTTGTTGGTAGGCTTACACTACACTCATTCATTTTAATTTCATATATGATATATGTGATTAAGCAAATCAGTTCTTAGCTAATCTACGTCGACCTATATTTCATGGGACAGATTATAGAAGAATTTAAATTTAGTTACAGATAAAATTCTTTGATCGATTGCGAGAGCTCCATTTTGATAAAATGAAAATGTGGATGCAGGAGCGCATACAATCGGGCAAACTGATTGCCAGTTTTTCAGTTACAGACTCTACAACTTCACCGCCACAGGAAATGCGGATCCGAGCATGAGCACGACATATCTGAAAGAGGCGCAATCGCTGTGCCCTGCTGGTGGCGATGGATCAAAGCGTGTGGCACTGGACAAGGGAAGCCAAATGAAGTTCGATGAAAGCTTCTTCAAGAATGTGAGGGACGGAAACGCTGTATTGGAATCGGATCAGCGACTGTGGGGTGATGCGTCTACCAAAACCGTGGTTCAAAAGTATGCGGGTACCATCAGAGGATTGCTTGGTGTGAGGTTCGATTTGGCTTTTGCTAAAGCGATGGTTAAAATGGGTAACATTGGCGTCAAAACTGGAACCGACGGCGAGATTCGCAGCGTCTGCTCTTCTTTCAATTAGTTTTTCCATTCCGTTTCCTCTCAATTTAAGATTGGTCGCTTTGCTCTCCTCTTATTAGTATAATAGTGAGTTACTTTAGACAAAATAAAACGGAAAAGGAAAGTGTATGGATTGCGAAATAGCTTCCAAGCTTCACGTGGACTTTGAAGTGAATGATTAGACAATATATTTTGAATATAACTTAGTTTTTTCAATTCTTACCAAATTTGTATGCTTCTTTGTAGAAACTATGCAATGTCATTAGTAAGGTATTTAAAGTTCAACTAGGATTTGAGAGCTATAGTTTATAAGTAAAGTATGTTTTCAGATGTACTGAATTTTAAGAAGTGCTGAAAAGTGGTATTTGATTTGGGGTAGTGAAGTATGTTTTCAGAGGTATTTAGGGATAATTAATTAAATTTTTGGGATTATAATGTTACATGGGAGGAAAAGGAAAGAAGAGAAACTAAACACATTTATTGCATAGTCAATCAATCATTATATTATTGGAAAGGTCATTTCTATTTTTGTCACCTCATTGGCATAAGGATCATTCTAAATTTGAGTTTTGTATGTTTCTCATATAAATCTTGTCAATTAATATAACATTACGTTTTTAAATGAATGAGGATTTTAGAGTCGTAGAACAAGACCAAATATACCAACTGACATTGGATTATGTTTTGTAGTGAACGAGACTTTTAGAGATGTAAAAGAAATTCTAAGATACACTAAAAATGTATATCCAACTTGGGAAGTTTATTGGAATATTAAGGCACAAAGAAGGAGAGTGGAAGGTCTAATAAGGAACCATACCCATCCCACAATCAATGAGCTATGAAAAATCTCTGGAGGGCCACTTCCATTGTGGCATCACCCCAATTTGCATAAGGATCAAGGTATAATAAGGTTTATATGTTCCCAAACACAAAACCTACCAACTAATGTGGGATGCACAAAAGAGTCATATCCAACATAGGTACTTTAGAGAAATGTATTTAAGTGTTATTTTATGCTTATTATTATTATTATTATTATTATTTTAAGTTGTAGAGGAGGAGAGGAAAAGTTAGAAAGAAAAAATTGATCGTGGTGTAATCAACCAACCATTTTATTAGTGGATGTGAAACTTCCTTTTTGTTGGTAACCCCATGGTCATAAGGATTGATCATCATATATAGAAGTTTACATTTCCACATATCAAACATACTAACTAATGTGGGTATATTTTTTGAATGAATGAGGATTTTAGAATCATAGAAGAAATTCCAAGATACACTAAATAGGCATATGGGTCTTGGGGTAGTAAGATATATATTTAAATACAACAAAGGAAGAAAATATATTCATCAAGTGCAATCAATCATCCATTTTGTTTATATGAGGACCATTTCCTTTTTGACATCATTACTATTGGCAAAAGTATCATTGTATATGTCAAATTTGAAAAGCATACAAAATATTTATAGAGAAATCACAGCCAAATAAAAATGATATTCAATAAGATCCTTCTGTATTGAATTCGACCAACAACATACAAATATATAGGAAATGGATTCCTATATTTATGGAGTTATAATATCCTCCAAAATATCCTAATAACACTCACCTCTATTAACATAATATTGTTGTTGTAACAATATATATACGTTTAACCAAACCATCTAACAAATTATTACCCACTTACATTTACATTGAATTTTACATTTGACCATATGGTAAATATGAATACTATATGTTAGGCACTAAACCAAAGTTTCATAACATTCCCCCCTTAGTGCTAACATGGGGAAAACGTCCATGCTACACTGCACCTGATTTCGCGATCATGTGATTTTCCTTTGTATTATCATAAACCCAAACAATGGTTTTCCTCTGCTAACCAAAAACCGAGAGTAAGGTGGTTTTCCATTGGTTGACCACAAACCACAAAGGGGTGAAGGTTTTCAAATGGTTTACCTACAACCATATTGCGATGTGTTAGTGCATCCTTCGGCTCTCATCAATATCTCACTGTAGGGAATACCATAGGAATTTTTTTGCTTGTACACACAAACTAAAAACTTGAAATAAAACATTGGATCGTGTCCCCCTCAATGTGAAATTTCCACTTGTTCAATCAGAACACTGCAAACTAAAGCACACTGAAACTCAAACAATGAACAGAATGGAAAACACACTACAAAAATTGAAAGTAAATACTCACACCACAAAAATGTCACCACATCTTATATGCGGCCTTGTCGTTGGCGAATGATGAAATGACACCAATTGTCCTCCATCCTCTGTCTATCCTCTAGCCTCTAGTTGCTACTAAATTAGCGAATTTAGCTTTTAAGGATCAATGGTTTCCAGGACGTCGGGTAACACCGAAATTACGTCCATATATAAGGCAATTTTTATTTTTTTAATATTCGGACTTT